>JAVQJD010076621.1:0-32885 GCA_036023655.1 Nannoperca australis
GCGGTCATACTTGATTGCCCGGTACGCGTTCGTACGCGCGGAGCCGTAGCGGACTGCTCTGATGACGCAAATGACGTAATGCGCACACTAGCGGACGGCTGCGGACACGTGGACGCGGAAGGTATAATACCGGCTTAACATAATCACAGGAGCACACAGCAGGGAGGCACAGAGACTGTGAAGGAGCAGAGAGCACTGACATAAGCACAGGAGCACTCTTCAAACTCCTGGTCATAACTGAAAAACCGTGCGTTCAATCTCCAAAGCAGGATACCACTTGAAAGAACAGGAGCTTGCGAACGCAGTGATATAAGTTTCATGTTTGTGGTAATAAAAATGTGGACACTGTCACAAAGTAGAAATGTAGGAGAAAAAGACAAAAGGCGATCTTTTTTGATTAAAAAAGGTAGCTCAGCCTTGTCCTCAGTTTTTCATGGCTCAAAGTGCTGGGGACATTTTTGAAAAAAATACAGCAGGAAGGCAAACCTATTTTCCCACGTTTTGATATGAAGATTGTGTATGTAGAGTGAAGATTGTGGAAAATAGAGCAGTTTGTTCAAGGGGATTTAGGCGAAATTGCTGAATTTAGGCTCCCAACTTTGCACTTTGAGGCTCCCAGAGAAAAAAGTTGTGGTCAAAAAACTTCTTAAAAAATACAGAAGGAAGGCGACATATTTTCCAACATTTTGATATGAAAATGATGCATGTATAGTGAAGATTGGGGAAGATACAGCATTTTTGAGAGAATTGTTTTTTTTTGTCATTTTCCTGCTTAGATGCTCCTTTGTCTGCACTTTAAGGCTCCCAGGGAAGAAAGTTGTGGTCCCCCCAAAAAAAAAAAAAAACATAAGGAATGCCCGCACGATTTGATCTACTTTTTATCTCCCTACTGGCAACGGTGCAGGACTAGATGCATCTCAAAAATCAGCACAGAAGATGAATAATAAGAAAAAGCCAGAGCAATAGTAACTGTGTGCCTTGTGCTACCGCACTGCAGGCACACCAATAAAACAGTCACTGCAAACGCAACTCGCCAAATCAAATGAACATGAGCAGAGTAAAGTTTGTACAGTCCAGTAACTGAATTATGCAATTGTAAAACTGTGGCTGTGAGTGTTTGTTATTAAGGTTGTTTATTCAAAATGAACATTGATATTGATGCTGTTGGGTCATAGCTTTAGCGGAATTAAGCACTTAAGCAAGTGCCATACTAATTACAGACACAACACAAAGCATCATATATCTCTGCCCAGTTTTTTGGCATTATTATAATTTTTTTACACCTGTGCTCTGAAAATCACACCGCAGTTTTCAATGAGTCCGAAAGAAGTGAAAATTGTATTTATATTTATAGTCTGTGTGATGGATTACCAAATTCATGTTGTCCTTATCCATGGTCATTTGTGAGTGCAATGCTTTTCAGATACAACTTCTAATTGTCACATGTCAGAGCCTCACGCCAATACATTAATGCACTAAATACTAAGTATCTTGTCTAATATAGGGATGATGTTAATTACAACATGTCTTCTATAAATGTGTGAAAGGCGTTTTTAGTTGGTCACACTAACTTGAAAACCAAGTTGGATTGGAACAGATATAGAAATGTGTCACCATCCGAGGACTTGGGCAAGCAATAATTGTGTTACAGTCTCTGAACTACACACAGTCGGTGCTGCCTTTGGCTCAGCTTAGGACTCCGTGTACCAGGTTTTATCACAAAGATTTTTCCAGACCTTCGTCATTTGAGCCAGGGGTATGTCTGCCTGAGATTACATGTCTGGGAGCTGGCTGAATTTGGCACTCCAGGATCACAATGCTCTGCCTCACTGCAGTGAAAAAACATTTGGGAGAAGAACCATGGCAGCATCTCAAAATTCATTGCCACCCATTCAAGTTTCTGTTATGCTCCGCTGTCACAATTTGGTCACCTCAGTGAATGTCGTCACTCTTGCATAATGACCCCGAAGCCAGAGACCATTTAATCGTTTTTTTGCATGAAGTAGGCACTACTATGAGCCTGTATGTATACGTATTTAGAGCTCCATGCCTGTATTTGTGAGAGAAAGTGAGAGACAGTATGTAGATACTTGTGAGTTAATGTATGGTAGTGTGTGCATGTGCATTTGTGAGAAAGCATTTTCTGAGTGTGTGTAGGCAGTTGCTGGCAGCTGAGGTGAATGTGTTAAGCTCCTTGAGCTAGCCAGTTGATTAGAAATGTGGTTTGAGACGATAACTGAATTAGCATCTTTCCTCAGTCGGACAATTTTTTTTTTTTAAAGATTATTTTTAGTCTCAATAAAAGTTGTGTTTTTCTCTCCAACTGCAGCTTAGGTCGCTCAGCACACTGACACAGCAGCGTTATTAAAAATGTCCTTATTGTCATTTTACAGAAGTGCCTTAAGGTAAATTCAGCTTCAGCGTAAAACTGCCAGCTGACACTGAAATGTGATATTTTTCAATTTTAAGTGTTAAAGTATTAATTCACTGACACCAAGAGTGAAAACAAGACACTTTAGCTGCAAAAATTTGGCCTAAAGGACTGACAAAAGTAAAAAAGTAAAATCGCGGTGATACTCCAGTCAGAGTTTATCTCTTGAGTTCACACCTGTTCACCTGCTGTAGATTTGAAAGGTGCTTGTAAAACGTTTGTAGTTTCCTTCGTTACAAAGAATGGAGGCTATAGTCAGCTTGGATTCATGGTGATTATAATGAATTGAAATGAAATCATCATTCCAATAACAAGATGCACCTTTCCACTGTCCATTTATTTTCTTAGTATTTTTAAATCAAAACAGTCAAATTATTTTATCAAATGAAGGCTAAATACTTAATTTTTGTCTCAACATTACAAAGCTGGGGAGTAGGTGTGTATATTGGTTTTTGTACGTACTGTCACATTGTCATCTGTCCTGCGAATATTCGTTATGAGTCACTTCTCTTGCTCTTCAATTAGGCCGAACTGATCTACCCTCGCATTCTCATTGGCTAGCCTGAAGTTGATTGTTTAGACCAGCTGACCCTATTGAGTAAGCCATGACAGAGTGGTTCATCTGATCAGGAATCTTGCATGTGAGCAAAACAACACACACCTGCTTTCTAAGATTGATTTAGAAAGGGCATTTTTGGTTGTTTCCGTGAAAGTTAAGCATGAAACACACTGAGACTATGGAAGACAAATGCATTATCCTGCGAGGAAGGTGTACAAGTTTCTATGGTAATTTTGATACATTTCCACCATGAAAAACGGGTAATTTTAAGCTGTTCCCTGCCACTCTGCTCCATTAAAGATGAACCTACAAACATTTAAGAGACGACACTTCCCAACCCTTAAGTGGTTGCTGTTTCACACTAAATCAAACTGCAATAAGATAATTTTGTTTCCTCATTGTGATTAATAATTATGATCACAGGGATTTTGGAGCAGTGTGACACTGCCTTGGTTGGAATCTGCAGCCTTTAGGTTATTAGTCAGTCTCTCTACCTCCAGGCCAACCTGCCTCTCCTGGTTTGTTGTTCTCATGTTTTGCAGCACCAAAACCTCACCCATCCTCACACACAAAACACCCACTCTTTCCTATTGTTATAGTGATTTCAGTTTATTTTGCTTGCTTTGAAACTACAACCCCCACATATACACATATCTTCAAATATACAACCACACACAGCAAGCCCAACTCCCACTCACTCCCTAGCACACTGCAGAGGAGCGCCTCAGTAACGTCACACATGAATGTTTGCCACAGGGAATCAGCAGCTCTTTGATAACAACATATGTTTTTATGTAGGGATTGAAGGGTGATGATCTCTGGAGGGAAGCTGTGCCTCTGCCAGAGGCACAGGGCCAAAGAGATTTGCAGTGGCTGCACTGGAGAAATGTTTCACTGATCACGCAGAATTGAGTCCCAAAACCAAGTTGAGGGATCTGATGAGACAAGTCTGGAAGCAGAAGAAAAGATCTCAGGTCTCAGTGAAGACAAGTTTGAAGGCTTTGTGGAGGGCAACATGTTTTTTCATTCTAGGGGCCGTAAGCAGCATTGGGATTCTTTTTAAGGATTTGACCCCATCAATGATATGTTTACTACAAGAGAATAGGATTTCATACTTTGTGACTGCTCTTAAATTAGCACACTGTCAGAAGAAGGATACATTTAATTTGTCATTTTTCTACATCTCTGTGGCCTCTGTTCTTTTGCAGTCGCGGTATATGTTCACAATAGCATCTTAAGCTTGTCTCACACTGTGCTGTAGGGGAACCCATATGGAATAAAGATAGCACCCAATCTTTTTAAAAATAATTTCTGATAGGCTTGTATTTGCTTGAAGAGTGCATTGCTTTGACTATCTACCTACTGTCATATGAGAGTGGTGGCTCTCATTTGACAGGCTTGGTGGCTTAACCAAATACTGCATGTTGTGATGTCCTGCAGTGGTGGAGTAGGTAGAAACAGGCTGGAAGGATGATGCATAGGAAAGCTGTAGGTGGGGAGATGGATATAATTCAGCTACGCAGGATCCCAAGAGAACCAGACAAGCAATCTGCTCTTGTTTTTAGCTTAGCTGTGTGCATATAGTGCTGACTACACACACACACACACACACACACACACACACACACACTCACACACTCACACACTCACACACTCACACACTCACACACTCACCACCACCAGGTGAGTTCCCTGGGATCCAGCAGTGAAGTGAGGTTGACTGATTGCCAGCAACAAGGACACGGACACTTTTGGAAATGGTTACTTCAGTGCTGCTTTATTTAATATTGACACAAACCTCATATGTTCAGATATCATATATTATTATTATATTATATTATTATAAACTCTCTTGCAGTCTTGTTTTTTCCTTCGACATCACCAGTACCTTCAGTACATAGAAAAGGTGAATGACACTGACTGAAGCACCAGCCTGACTTGTCTCTAACCACTAACAGTGGTTGTGGCTGTGCGTCCTCGAAGTTTATGTGTGCTCACAGATGCATGTGTGTTTGTGTGCACAGGCCCTGGTGAGCCTTCTTGAGAGTGTGCGTGCAGCAATGTTCTCATTGACACACAATACCCACGAGTCCCTGTGGGTGCGCCGCTCCTATGATGTGATGATGCCGAGCTCTGCTGATGGTGGTGATATGTATCCGTTTGACCTCTCAGCACTCAGAGAAGGAGTAAACAGAAAGGGAGAACAAAAGAGTTGAAGGGCGCAATGTTCTTTTCAAAGTGACCTTAGCTCTTTTTACAACCCAGAAACACTCAGAAAACTTGCTCAATATGCTGGGAATGGTTTCGCTGACAAAGCTGAGAGCAGTTCTTTTTAGAGCTCCGGTGTAATAATAGAAATAGGCTCAGTGTACCAAAGTTACTATCAACTCTCATTACAAATAATTCGGTTCTTATTCTCAAAGGTATGTGTCCAAAGTCCTCCAGGCGTTTGGCTTGTACACTAAATTAGATCAGTTCTTTGTGTTATAACACAACCAACACCTGGCTGTTTGGGCAAAAAAATAAATGAAACTGGCTCTAAATGCAATAGTATGAGCAAAATGGACTGCAAAAAATGATGAAAAAGAGCCTTTCATTTGAGGCTTTGTATATTTTCTCCAATCTTTTCCTCAGTCACCTGCTGTAATTGCCACTTTTCATATCCTCCCTGTACCTGCTCATTGTTGTTCTAGATTTTTCTCAAAGCAGCTCGTCTAAAGTTTGACACTACAGTCATTTAGAAAACAAGGAAAACATGGTCATTTTAGCTGAAGCATGCTGAGCTCTGAAACCAGGGCTGATATGTACATCTTAGAAATCAATTACACTACCAAGGGCATGTAGATGCTGCTGTCCCATAAGCAACAGGAGGCAGTTGAATATAGCCTAGATCTGTTACCATTCAGAGTTTTTTGGATTGCACCCACTGTGACAATTGAGCAGCTTAGTGCTTCTGAATATTAGTATTCACTTGTTATTGCTGTGGCTGGCCCCCACATCTATTTTTGGCAGACGATAGCAGAGCTTGAACAACATTGTTGTGGTATTCATTATTCCCTGGGTGCTAAATAAAGAGGCACCGTATACTCAGTGCTCTTTCTCTCTTTCTGTCTCTCCCTGTGTTTTAAATGTGTGTGTGTCTGCAGCACGCTGTGAGTGTCTTTCACAAATACAGTATGTGTCTTTGTTAGATACGCCCACGTGCACTTTCGGTCTTTCTTTCATTATCACTTACTCTCATTCTCGCTCAATGGAGTCATTTATTTTCAGGTCTGGCTAAGAAATTGTTGACCTGCTTATGGTGGATGGTGCCTTTTTAAGTGTGTAGTGAAAAGCACTGGTTTTGATTTATTATGCACAGAGAATGACGTATCAAAGCCAATCTTTGTCTCATACTCGTGTTCCTCACTTCGCCATATTGTACTGTTCTGACATTCACACATACATGCACATTGGACATTGACATGGTTCTTCAAAGAGACGGTATGACAAATGCTTCAGACAAACATGAATGGGCCATGTGATTAGCCTTTTTCTTTATTTTTAGGCCACGCTGTGAGTGATGAAAAAGTTCCCTGTTCCCACATGTTGACTAGGGGGAATGAGGCCAGGGTTTCCATGGTGATGCTTGTAACCTAGTCTGTCTCTGAGAGTTGAGGATTGTTCTCCATTGTCCTCCAGAGAAGAGATGGAGAAAAGACGGTTAAACTGAGAGAAAGAGTTGGTCACAGCTTGGCTTGTGATATACAAATGAGAGATGATATACACATGGAAAAAACAGACAGATTGTTATTTAAATAAGTTTCTTCTGTCTGTGACATGTTCACAAATTCACGCACTAAAAATGAAAGAAATCTCTGCTAAACTGTTGTTTTGTGTTATATGAAAATATAGCTTAGCAGAGCTGCAAAATCATATATGATTGCTATAGATTTCAACATTTAAGATTGAGAAGCTCTGCATCTCAAGTATTCAGAATAACTTTTGGGTAATTCTTATTTTTCAATCTGACACCCAACTAAATCCATCCTGAGTGAAAACAGCACACAATGGAAATTAAAGTTAACTTCAAATAGCTCCTGCTTCATTGCATGGTCCCCAGCTGCAGACGACTCCCTTTTCCAATCTCTATAGCTCACACAGGTCATCTAAACTGTCCATTACAAGTGATAAGCTGCTTTGAGGTTTTGCTCTGAGGCAGAGGCACCTCCTTCTATTTTATTTACACGTCATTCTGTTATTTCTTACCTTAATTATGCTTCTTATCTTATAAACAG
The DNA here is from genome assembly GCA_036023655.1 of Nannoperca australis. Taxonomy (NCBI): domain Eukaryota; kingdom Metazoa; phylum Chordata; class Actinopteri; order Centrarchiformes; family Percichthyidae; genus Nannoperca; species Nannoperca australis. Next base: position 7,268 of record JAVQJD010076621.1, read on the forward strand.
CGTAAGACCATGTCCAGATGGGTATGCAATATTTCTTTTGACTTTTTACTACAGATGGCTGAGGTGTTAGCATGTTCAAACACTGCTCCCAAACAAGCAACATTTGCAGCTGATCTGCTTTTTCTGCTCTCTGTTGTGTTGACTCGGCATATACAGCAACACTGATGGGAAACATTTTCTTGTGACTTCACAAAAAAAAAAGTGTAACAATATTGTATTTTTCAGTAATTTAAAAACAAATGAGCTTTTATTTTGTGTTTTTATCCACTTAGTAGAGACAAGCATTCAGTAAAAGACAATTCAATTCAAGTAAAGACAAGGCCGAGTCTGGAAATGGGCCGAGGTGGAGTTTGGGCTTTTACCTCATTTTATATTCTGTAAAGAGCCATCCTTGGAGAAGTTTTCAAAGATGCCAAAAAGCAGCTCATTGTTCAAAGCGAATGCAGCAGTGATTGGATTTAGTTTGAACAATGGCAAAGCTTCATCAAAGTTGGATTGCCATTATTTCCAAAGACACGATGCGAGACCAGCACAGAAAGTCTCATTTCTCCTGAGAAGGTGGTGAGACCAGACTTTGGTATCTCACTGGACTAATGACTTTGTTTGCTGCTTAATGTCCGAGTCCCACACAAGGGTTCTGAGCCTGAATATTTTGTTTTTTAATTAGCAGATGTGTACCACTTAATGCTTTCTCAGAATTGAATGTTTAAAAAAAACAGCACAAGTTACAAAGTAGCATGGCAGTAAGCTAATTTCTGCCCTGAAGAGGAGTGGTTCAGGTTATTAACACTTTCAAGTTTCAAGTCTTTTTCATGTATTACTGTCCATAAAGTTTGGGTGTGTTTGATTGAAATTATTCTTGGAATTGTGCATGCTGTCTCACTGGTGCACTTAATGGAACTGAGCCATCATTAACAAAAATAGTTTCACTTGTCAAAGGTCAAAGAATCTGCTTTGATAAAAGTCTATATACCCCTGGAATAGATTTTTATATTAAAGCCCTACACACCCATGGTCCCCCCCACACATTTTTGTGTCACCTGATTAGACCTGTTTATGTGGGTGTGTACAGAGTTGTGCTTCATTTGCATGTCCTTCACTCTCCTGTTAGTCTTGCTGCAACTATTCCACCCAATTTCAGCCTGACTAGAGGTCTAATTAGGCAGAGTAATGTGTGTGTGCAGAGACTTTAAACAATTCTGGAGGGCAGTATTTATGGCCAGTGCCAATGTTTAAAGCCAAAGAGGTAGTGTGACTTTTATTGAGACCTAAAATAAGTAGTAGAACACGTAGTAGTGGCACAGTGTGTAGTATGTCTGATATTAATGCAAAAAAACCAGAACAACTCGTCGCAATTAATGTCAGATCTTTTTTGATTTAGCCAGAACGAAACTGAGGCAGAAGAAAAAGACGAAAGTGTGGCAGACACAGCTCAGACAGATAGTCCATATTCTGTTCTGACCCAGACATATTCTTACAGCTTCATTTACACTAGTTGTAGAAATCATGTAGAGAAAACGAGAAACATTCTGTATCTGCGATTTAGGCGCTGATAGCAAATTTTCCGGTGTAACTTTACTGCATGAATTTGGCAGCAACAACACACAGCACTCTTTCCTGCAGTTAACGTTGCCATGACAACGATGTCAATGTTAGGGAAATAAGCCACATTAAAACCACATTCATCTGGATGATCACTGTGAACGATCTCCAGATACACTGTATATTCAAGGTCACTAACAATTTATTGATCAAAATTGTATGTATGTATTTCAGAAAGAAAATGTTATACTTCATAACGTATTGGATTCATAACACAAGGTTTGGGTTGGGTCCAGATTGACTTGCTGTTTGATCTGGACTTTGAGAAGTCCTGCCCTAGAGAACTGTTCACTATCAGTACTCTGTCTGGTACTTTATTATCAGATAACACACCAACTAATCTATGTAATTAACAGTAGTTAACAGAGGAACAAACTAACACCATGATGCATGCATCCACAGCAGAACCACATGTGGCAGCAGACTTGGACTGTACTACTTGTGTGTGTTAAATCAGTCATTCCTGCCTTGTGTTCACTGACAACTATATAAGATATAGATTTAGCAATCTGTTTCCTCGAGTCATAGTTGTCCATCTTTTAGTCATCGCCCTTATTTTTTTATCCTTACATTTATCTTACTTTGAAGTCTATTTGACTGGTCCACCATTTACCATTTAAACCTTCCTTCCCTACCAGACAGATGAAATCCCTTCATGCTGTAACATTTTATGAATCACCTTTCCCCTTCCACCTTTGATTAGCTCTTTGATTCATCACACCTGTGGAACACTAAACAAGTCGTATAAAGTTTCTCTTTCTCTTTCTCTGTCTTTGTCTCATTCTTTTTGTTTCTCTGTTGTTTTCTCTACATCTATATCTGTATGTCTCTGTTTGATCCTCTTGTAGTTTTCTGAAGATGTTTTATTGAGTAAAAATGCTGATTCACTCCTCTTACTCCTTTACTGCAGATTTTATTTTTGCACAGAAGGTTTGCTGTAAATACTGCAGGCAAAGAGTCAATATTCCAAGAGGTTGAGGCATACTTTTATCTCACATTTTGTTCAAATCTGCAGTCACGCCTGGTTAAAGCTACTATTCACAACCAGCAGCTGTAGGTACTGAAGAATTGAACGGTGGATGGAGTGCCTATTGGCTTGTGTTAAAGAAAGAGAGAGTTTTGCATCATCTCTTCTTGTGTAACAAAAGGATATTTTGCCAGTTATATATCTGATATCTGATATTAATGTGGGCAAACTGAGTAAATACATTTAGAATACACTTCTTTCATGCGGCCTTAATTTATAATTTAGCCTGTCAACAACTCATTTCTATAAGAGTATCGTTCCTACTGCAGCTCTAATTTCTTTGGTAGATGGCATGTAAGAAATTAGTGCTGCCTGCAAAGTAAATAGTAAATATATACCAGATTCACTAATGGGATTATTTGTCTCCTTTCTGTCCCTCTTTCTTTGTCTCTTTGCCTGCAGGGACCCAGTTCATTGGAGAATCCTTCCAGTCCCAGTTCAGCCAGCACACAGCAGCCTCGAGATCGGCACAGTTTTGTTCAGGAACACTTCCAGGCTCAGTACAGGTGAGAAGCCCACACGAGCAGCATGCTCCGATACTTCAAAAGCTTTGCTTTACTTCTGACATGGCTGGTTGTTCCTCGTTTGTTGGCCTTCAAGATGATGATGATGAAAGACAATGTTTTTTTAGTATTTGTATCTTGTAACTTTGACGTTACTAAACGCCACATAAGCTCAAGTCTGGTTGAACTTTTCATCCTATCTTGAATTGTCACCGAGAAGTAGTGTAGAAGAAACTTTAAAGTTTTAGCCATAGTTCATTGTTTCTGAGATTATTTCTGATTATGGAGGAAGGCCAATTCTCCATGCAAAGGTTATGGGATGGCATCCAAAAAATAAAGACCGACATGCTGACTCATTTTGACTCAAAGGTGGATCTCATTTTAATTTGTCCTTTTTGTTTAAAACAATTCTTTGTCCCTAATGCTTCAAGTTACTCACTAAGATGTTCTCACCAGCTTCTCTTTATGGTCCCCTTTGTTTCTGAGGAAATTGATAATAAAAAATAAATATTTTTAGGGCTACTGTAGTTTGATCATTTGTCTTATTGTAGTGTCTATACTAAGGTTGTAACTTGTTGAATTGAGTAAATTGTCTTTTTTTTTTTTTTTGCATTGTTGTGTTGTGTGTTGTGCCTCGTGTTTTGTATTGTTTTGTTTCCTGTTTGTTCTTGTGACTGTTTGTATTGGGACCCCCTTGAAAACGAGGTGATACATCTCAGGGGGGTTATCCTGATATAATAAATTAGACAACATTTTTTTTTATCAAAAGCATATAACTCAAAGTTTTTACTGAGAAGTAGGAAGAGAACAAATTTGGAAAGTTTCTTATCAATTATGCAGCAAGCCAGCTGGATTCCACTGGGCACTATATGTAATGTCCTGAGGTTGTGTTTGAATAAAGAGAGTGCAATACCATTAAAGAGAATACGCATTCAGCAAAGGTGAGAATGCATTTTCTCTCCTGCAGATAAGAATCAGTAGCTTGAGAAAGTGGGTCAGACAGACCTGTGAAGGATTCAGGGGATTTGTCTTCAATACTGGCTTCTGGTTCTCTTTGCTTCATTCACAGTGAAAAGTCTGAGGTTCTCTGGTTTAATAGACCCTCTAACGGAATTGATTCTAGGTCTGTCTGTAACCTGGTCGGCACACTTAGCTACATATATTTCCTCTCACCTTAACTTGATTCCTAAACATTGCAAACATGTAGTTTTTGAACTTTTAAAGAAGCACTGAAAATGTCTAACCGGGAGGAAGGCTGGTGTCAGAATTTGGCCTTGACAAGAATTATTTTAGCTCTTTGTTACCCAGCCTGACTAAAGCTTGGGTGTAGCATTTATGTATCAGTGTGAGGTGCAACGTCATCAGCAGTTGGGACAGAACAATATGTTTCCACAATCTAGCAAAATAACAAGACAGGCAGATAACTTCTTTCTTGGAATCAAACCATGGAGAGGTAACTTGTGACTGACCACTCCCTTTTGCAATGTAATCTAAACCATCTAAACCAGACACAGTAACGTTTTTCCATTTCTACAAGGAAAATAAATCAGTAGAATATGTCTGTCCGTGCAAACATGGGTAGTGAACTCCAGCTCAGTGCACGCTCTCCATTGGCTCAGAATTCCTCATGTGCTAATGGGTCTGGGATGTAACAGCCACTGTGCAAATCTAATGGTTGATCTTCATGGAAAGACTTTCAGGTTGACTATTAATGGGGGTCAATACATAATGTATAACATTCAAACATATTCTATTCTGGGTTTATATATATAAAAAATGTTTTTGCTGGTTCTGGCTTATAATATGTGATTATATAATGCTTATAAACTGAACATTTTGTAGTTTTTGGACTGGTTGTTTGATCAAACAATATTTTAATACATACATACATATATTTTATAATACAAACTAAAACGGCCATTAGATTATATAAAACGATGAACAAATAATCAAGAAAATAATCAGCAGATTAACCAATAACGAAAAAAATCACAGCCCTACTTTTCCTATCTGATATTTACTGTTATAACATGACATTGATACTAACAGTGGTAACTGTCAGACATTAATTATGTAGCTTTAAATGCAGATAGACAGAAAAAAACTCAAATGAATAACTTCAGAGGGAATCACAAACTCTATATTCAGATATTTAGCGTTATATGTAAAAGTTTAACTGGGATTTTTTGGGGAGCTGTGGCCACTGTGATCCATTTGGCAGTTTTCAGGTGGAATTATTGTTTGTGAAATGTAATCCCATCAGTTGGGATCTGGAGAAATTGATCAGTTGGCCCTTTACTCAAATTCGATATGGTCTCAAGTCAGATTGTCAGAGTAGACATTTCCCCTCGTCACCACCGAGGTGACAAGGGCAAATTGAACCAAATAAAGTTTCAGATTAGTTTCACTTATTTACTCCATGCCTCTTGTCTCCTGTCAATTCTCATTCCTACCAGGCAGAAAATGGCTTATTTGTGTGTGTACAGGGCAGACATTTGCATAATTTACAACTGAAACAAACGTGACTTTTGAACAAGCATGAAAAAAGTAATAAGTACCCATAAACAAAGAGAATGCTGTGCTTATCCAAGAGGTTACGTCCACATTTATAAAGTACTTTACACTTTAGCCAATCGTGTCTGGGTGAGAAGTGATCATGTTGCTCGCAGTCTGAATACAGCAACAGAATCAATCTTGCCATGTTTGGTTTAACAAACACAGTCGACCCGCAGCAGATTAGTGTGAGCCAATCAATAAAAAGGTCAACCTCTGACACTTGTACAGTATTGACCACTGCACTACGAGGTTAACCAGCCATTCATTTGTGGGATTATCCCAATCCCTCATTGGCCGATGATGGATTGAACTCTTAGAGTCGGGCTGGATCCCTGCGGAGCCTCGTCTCCCGTGATGCTCTCAGCCTGACTAATTTAAAACAGCTTCACTATATTAGCTCATTGGTGAGTCGTAATGCACATGTGCCACTGTGGGACACAGTCTACACACTGTAAGAAAGCTTGCTTCATCACAATGAGTGTAGTTTGGTCAGTAGTTTCAAAAAGTGAGCAAATATTTTTAAACAGAAATATTTTTTTAATTAATTTTCCAGCCTTGGGATAGCAATTAAAAAAATAAGCACATAGCAACATTTGGCACATTTAGGTAACAGAACAGTAACGTTAATTAATGTGCATATCTTTTGTTACTGAATAACTTAATGAATAAATTAAGCAGTCAACAAGCTAACAAGGTCGTCACTTTCTCATTAATAGTTTGTGTTCCATCTCTTAGAGCCTTGATCCGCTGTCTTCATTCTTTTTTTACTCATTGTAAAACAGAACTCTTAGACATAACGTAAAACTGTGTTATTTAACACTTATATCAGGTGTTTCCAGTGAATAACGTTCTGGCTACTCCACTACAAAACAGATCACATACACAAGCTATGCTCTGATTGAAACCGCTGAGTGTTGATTTGTTTCCAAACTCGGAAGCAATATTCTCCCTGGTGACTCACTCTCATTTAATGAATAATAGACAAAGACACCCGGATGGTCGAGAATTTGTTTTCTACTCTGGGTTTCATCAGGCCTTCTTCAGTGTAAATACGCTTTATATCCGTTTGTATTCTCGTTTTATTAGTTTGTCTCAGTCTGAGCTGGTTTCAGTCTGCTGATTCGGGAGACTTATTCTTTTATCTACTCACCTTTTTAACTATTTTCCTCTTCTCCTCCTCTTTACTTTGTGTAATCACTAGGGGACTCGAATCACTTTGCCTCTAATGGCAAACTAACAAAAGAGCAATCACTCCCCCTCAATCTCGCAGTGTCTTATTTTTGTTTCTATGTTTCTGGCTGTGTCCTCGTCTGTCTCCATCTCCCTGTGTCTCTCTCTGGCCTTCCCTTCTCTCTCTGCCTATATCACTTGGTTGATGCCTCTTTCTTCCCTTTGCTTCCTTCCTGATTCTTTTTATATCTCACAGAGATGGCCCTCAGAGGCATTCAGTGGAGTTGTCTGATCTGAATAAATGTTTGCGATTAGATCCAGGGCTGTCTTGTGGTTTGGGGCTGCCAATGTGGGAGTCGGTGCTCAAGTCGCTCCATTGTGCCGCGGCGTTTAAATGAGTCTTTGTCAAAGCCCTCTCCCTCCCCTCCTCTGTTTGTCACTCTCAGTTTGTGGCATCTATTTATAATGGCCTGGAAGACGTGCGGAAAGCCCCAGCCTCTTTCTCCGTCTGAACAAACAAGATAGTTCAGGATGGATACTTTTTTCCTATCACAGTGGCTTTTATTTGGATGCAGATTCGAAGTGAAAACATTTTGGATATTATACAGTTTGGAAAATAAATGTTGTTACATAAAAACTCCAGTTTAAATTATTTTCAGGATTATAGAGCTATTGAAACAAAGTAAAGTGAAAAGTACATGCACACGAACAATCATTATTTTGTTCTTGGCCCCTGAAAAGTTGAACTGAGAGCCATAAACAATTAATGTTCTGCAAAGCTAAAACCTTTTAAGAGTTGCTTTTGCAACAAAGCAAACTGATATTTTTCCCGTATGAGATGTTCTCTCAACCAATTAAACATTTTTATGCCAGATCCCTTGAAGACTAAACGCTTAATAAAAAAGTGCAAACTGTTTACACCTGGCATAAACACGCGTCTTGGGTGATCCAATCACAAGGGGACAGCTGTGAGGACGCATTGAGATCCGATCACCCAGACCACATTCGGAGGTGTCAGTGTGTACGTGAATGTGTGCTGGACCTGCATATTCATTCACTCACCAGCACTGTGATATTAAAGTGCGAAACAACAAGAAGTCACATCAATAAAATACATTTATTTCTTTATTTATACTTAAAATTTCTGGCAGACTAGGTACGAGAAGTGCATTGCTGCCTCCTGCCAGTTATAAACAACAATGCATTTTGGTCTTTGCAAAGGGAAATTATGTCGGCTATGGGGAAGCAGGGAAGTGAGATCCGATCACAAGTGGTCAATGTGGAGATGCATTGAGGTTACGATGTAGAGCTGCTATGATTAGTCGATTAATCCATAAGTCAAGTTGAATAATCAAATAATCATGGAAATAATTTTTCAAGCATAAAAATGACAAAATTATAGATATTTTTGCATAGTAAAATTTATATAATTTATGGATTTGATGACATCACGTTGGGCGTGGCATTTATAAATATGTTCTGATCTTTTATAAATCATAATTATTTTTTATAGTAACAGATAAAGTAATTATTACATTAACTGATGATTAATATAATCATTAGGTGCAGCCCTATTATGATTTTCTGACGCAACAACAGAATACAAAATCATTGCAGTCCTTCCTTCCAAAGGTTTCCAGTGATAATACAGTACACGCTCATCAGTGCTGGGTTTGCTCTCCATTCCCTACAATACAAAGGTTACAGAATAATGTTTAAACTTACTTTAACAAGTGCTACTTTTACAAAAGGGAAACGTCTTATAATGTGTGGGGGTGGGGAAGATTATACTTCCACTTGAACAAAGACTTCCAGTGAAATGGTCAAGGAAGGTTTCATTAGTGTGCTTATTTGTTTCTGTGTTTGCTGTTTGCCACAGGCTTATTAGATTTCTGCTCCTACTGTACCTTTCCATTGCTTAAAGATCAAATGTTTTCATGAAAGCAATGCATGAGGTGCATTGGCCCATCAGAGCTGCAGATCCACAAGCTGGCCAAAGAGAATAAGAGCCCATCTCCCAACTCTTTATTTTCTACCCTCCTCCAGTGGCAACTGTGTGTGTTTGTGTGTGTGTGTGTGTGTGTGTTTCCTGGTGAATATGAATTGTCTCAATCAATCACATTAAACCCTAGTACTGGCCTTATACAAGAGTTTATATTCTCCTCTAACATTTCCTGTCTGGTACCCAAACGGTGTATGTTGCTCACACACACACACACACACACACACACACACACACACACACACACACACACACAATGCTGGCAGATACCACAGGGAGTCGCTTGTTTTGAGAATTTATTCCACCTCACGTAAATGCACTGTGTCCTGCAGCATCACCCTGAACGTCAGGAATACTGTGTGTGTGTGTGTGTGAGTGTTTCTACGTGAGAGAAGAGAGAGAGCAACAGAGTAGGGAGAGATAGGAAAATGTACAGGAACTAGAAAGTTATTTGTTATTCATAGCAGTGGCTTACGTTAAGGTCGGAGAAGCTTAGGCCCAAAGGGTGGCTGTTTCAAAAAAGTTAACCTAACTGGGTGTCTGTCTCAAGATCATCCATATTTGCATTATGGGACAAACATTCCATCAACATAAAACTACAATCCTGGTACTTATAGTACTGTATACAGGCTAGCAAGCAGTGTCCATTTTGTTTATTTTTCCAGTTCGAAGTTACAACAAACTCAAAACAGAATTGAACAGGAATTGACTGTGACACGGTCAGTTCACCTGGAGTATGACTGCAGAGATGAAAAATGTTTAAATGTTTAGAAAGTTACCATGTTACACTAACAAATACCTACCTAATACAGTTGATCTCACTACCCTAATGATGATGTGACAGCACTGCATGGTGCAATACGCAGCAGCAATGAAGAAAGTACTCACAGCGGAAAACAGAATACAAAACTGGTATTAACACACAATTTATTTGGAAAACGTTGTTGAAGGAGACTCAAAATGATCTTTTTATTGATTCTTTTTGACCCGTAGTGACTCTGCTCACAGTATGCCGACATCATCATTGATTTAGTTTGTGGGTTCTGCTGTTTGCTCGCTTTGAATGATGTTCAGCTTGGGATAGTTTCCAGTGTTTTAACCGACTGCAGTGGAGAGGTATCGACAGCTGGCATACCAAACAAACAAAAGATCAGAAATCAGCCAGCCAATACTGATTGATTAAAAAAGCCTTTGGCAGTCCCCGTCCCAATCCTGTGGATTGGATTGAGACATCCCTGCTTACGTTTTTTCATACTATTATTGATTTATTCACATATATTCAACGCTGATTTAAAATGTTAAACAATACTGGCAGGAATGCTTGCCTTCCTCAAAACTTGATTCAGTCGTTTAATCATTTATACATCTCTCTCAGCATTGCACACAAAGGAGTGATGACACAATTGAGTGAGAGTTGGAGTGTATGAGAGTGAACATGTGAGAAAGAAGATACAGAGAGAGATGGAGAGTGAGAATGTGTCTGAGTGTGTGAGAGAAAGAAAGAGCTGAATCCAGCCACATGCTTTCCAAATGTTGCTTTAGCTGTTTGTGGAAGATGCATTCTTTACATTTTATGTTAAAAAACAAACAAACAAGACTATCAAATCAGCCAGTTTAAATCCAGTCTTTTGTCCTTAACCACCGACAACTGGAAAAGTGCAGTCATGTGTGCCTAGGTGTCTTCTGTTACTTATTACATGAGTTGGCTTGAATCCATTTATCACCAAGTTATTTGGTCAGTTAGTTTTAACCAGGAAGAAGAAAACTCGTATGTATGACGGTGACATTGAGAACCTAGGAGAGAGAGTTGAAACTCATAAAAGTGAAGCTGAGAGAAGTATGAGACTTAACACGAGTGTGTGTGTGGGCGCATGGACTTGTATTACTCATTTTGTGGGGACATAAATCTGTTTACACTGTCACATTGTGGGGTGAAGACTTGGTCAAAGGTTGGGTTAAAAGAGAGACAGTTGTTGGGTTAGGATCAGGCAAGTAGTGGTTATGGTTAGGGTTAGTTTCCAGGCAATGAATATAAGTCAATGGAATGTCCTCTGAAGTGATGGCAACACAACTGTGTGTGTATGTGTGTGTCTGCGCGCGTGTGTGAGAGTCTCGACAGCCCCTTTAGCTGAGTTAATTTCCCCTGACAGGAGGTCTCTACTCGTACTCTCGTATAGAAAGAGATGAGTGCCCTCCAATCCACAGCCAGTGACACATGACTGACTGAGTGACTGACAGGCAGACAGAAGAAAATTTACTCTCAGAGCTCTCTCTCTCTTTCAGTCCCATGAGGAGCTCTGAACTATAGTATGCAGCTCTAAGGTGATGTGGCTACTATCAGCTGGACTAACACTAAAAGTAAGCCAAGTAAGACTTGGTCCCCTTACTTGGCAAGAGGACTAGTGTAGCATCCAATAAGTCTACCAAACAAGCACATAATGTGTCTATATAACTACAGGCGTAGAGCTCTTACATGTTCTTAATTTCAAGTGACCTTTTTTCTCAGGTTTTGACATGTTAAACACAGGTGTAACAAATAATAATACTGACTGCATTCCAACTAGGTGTGCCAATCCCATGGCCATCGTATTGTGTGTGTTGGTTCACTGCACAGTGCACACTTCCATCACTAGTATTAGTTACTATTAAAGGCCAAAATGTCCAATCATACAGATTTGAAAAGTTTAAGGAAGCTAATATCTAATGGGAAAGACGTTAATTAAACAGGTCACATTTTACTCAGCATTGTATTTCTCTAGGAATCATTATATCTGATCTGGAGTATTGCTAATTTATCAAATCTTGGCTCTGGTGGTTGGGATGTGTACTTTTGTATCTAATGCAGAACAAGCTTGAGGCTGTCTTGTGAATGTGCACTGATGCTTTGCACATAACAATCTAGCCAGGTGCTATAAATATGTATTCTGCAACACTTGATCATTCATCATTTACGGTAGGCCTGCGGGGGATTCGGTAAGTAAAAAAAAAAAATGTTTACACAGGTTCCTTTGGACTTACCAAAGTCTCAGTGCATCTTGGTGCTGCTGTTTACCGTGTGTTTTCTGTCTGTTTTGCTGTTCATGCCTATAAAAACATTTCTCACTACAACATGAAGAATTCTCAGTGGTATGAGGTTGTGATTTGAGGCACTAGCAAAATAAAACAGATTAAAGTGTCATGATATTCTTAACCTTTGTTTTTAAAAACTGAATCCTGGGAATTAGTGCTTACTGTAGGTGAATCTGACTGGTATCAGTTCTCTAATAGTAGTCAAGCTTTCTTGAGAGGAAATGTTTTGCTTATAGCACTCTTCTTTTTATTACATATATTTTTTTAAATAATTTTGTTGTCGCCAAGTGGAAATACCAGCAACAAACTCTGTTAAGTTGTTTTCGGGCTGCATCTCCACCTGAGCCCAGGCCTCCATCCATCACCGTCTGTGGAGCTGTCAGCTGACACTGTTTACTCCCTAAATAAGGTCAAGACTGCAGTAACCAAACAATCAGGTTTCTTATACAGGAACTTTGAAGTTTGGTTGCTGCGGGACCGAAGCTGTGCCCGGAATTATTTTGGATGAAAATAAAACTTCAAGAAATCAGGAACAAATGGAATTACAGCTTTTACCAAATAAAATGTAGAACTGTTATCTCCCACTTGACAGTATGTCTTTAAGCGGTGACTTTATAGACTCAAAAAGTGCAACCAAGTCTTTGTCACATATGCTGAGCATTTATGTGTGTAAACTCTGAATTTATATAGTTTTATGTTTGTATACTTTTTTTAAAATTACGTTTGATTGATTGGATTGGGAATCACACGCCTAGTAACCTACAGTGAACAGTTCTTCACCCTTAAAATCTCACATGTGCACAGATCTATTGCTGCACATGACCTACACACAGTTTATTCACCACCACATTGTTAAATTATTATTTAGTATCAGTTGATTTTTATTAAAGAGAATACACAATGCGGCCTCTGTTGATGGCTTTAGAAAGCAGCTGAAGAATCATTTATTAAAACTGGCCTATGTCTAGCCTCGTGCTGTTGGTGTTTGTAAGTTTTGTGTGTTTTTAAGGTCTGCTTTACTTTCTTTCAATACAAAAATCCATTGTATTCACAAGCTAACAACCCATTCACTCAGATTTTGCAATCTCAGCTACATTTTCACACAGACGTTTGACTGGAGGACACAAAATATGGAGGAACACAAATATACTAGCAATATGTTTAGATGGGAGCAAATCTTTTTCCATGGTCTGTCAAAAAAAAATTTTTTCTCAACTCTGACATCAGCTCATCCCTGACACCATAACTGATAGATCACATAACTTATATGGTATGTGTTATATACCAACATCCTGACCTATTTTGAGCTGCACATATTTCATCATACACATCACCTACGTCATCCCCTGTATTGTGCTGCAACACTTCTTAGTTTAGATGAACAGTATAGAAAATGCTAGAATCAGGCAACATGATACCGCATAATGTTTAAAGATGCTGCTGGTGGAGTGTTATTTATTTAGCTCCGAGCAGAGGAATGCTGAGCAGCTCTACTTACTTTCTGATAAATAAGAGCGGCTGCTGCTGTGCTGGTCACGTGCGCGTTTGTGGGTGTATGTGGTACAGCGCCAGGTACCCGGTCTAAACTAAAGGACTGTACACACACAGTACAGCCCTTGCTCTCTGTCTATCACAAACACACACATTAGCAGGAAAACTGAGCTCATATTTTCCACCAGACTGGAAGCACTGTCAGCCCCATCGCAAACCTTTTAAGTGATAGGCTACCGTGTGTTTGTGTGTGAGTGGATGTTCCTCCATTTTTGTGTAAGCAAGGGCAGAGTATTGGGTGTGCACAACTTTGTGTATGTTAGTAAATACATCCTGTCAGTCCTGTGCTTTACGAAGTACAAACGGGCATCATTAGCGAGCCTGTGACTGGCTGCCGCAGCACAATGGTTGCAGCACTGACAGCAAGAAAATGTGGAGCTTGAAAACTGTTTGTACATTTGACAAGTTTGTATCTCCACAAACCTGGATACAGCTCCACTGGCAGAAGTGATAGCGAGATGGCAGAAGATAAAATGAGCATCTGGCAACACACGCACACACGCATAATTGTGTGCACAAATCTAAACGCTGTCACTGATAAGAGAGCATTATGCAGCAACGTTGCAATCGTGTTCCTTCAAGAATCAAATACAAACAAAACCATAAAATCAATATAGGTGTCATTTTAATATTGGTTAAAACTTTTAAATGAGTACACATAAGGCAACACAGCCACTGAATTAAATGAAATGATCTCATATATGGAAGGATTATGTTCCTACACTACGAGAGAATTATGTGGCACAAACGTTGCATGGCGTTTTCACTTGATTGCCAAATGAAAAGGTTGGATTACAGTAAGGTTTAGGGAAGGAAAAGAGGTTATTTGAGGCTTTGTTTTATCCTAACCTCTCTGTCAGACATTTGCTTGTTTCCATCACACAAGCCTTTGATGGATTCCTGGTAGTATTTGTTGTGAAGACTTATTTTCAACTTACTGAACATTTTTCAGACCAGGGTACACAGGTGTTACTTGACTATTTATGAAGCACAGGTTAGAGCTGTAAAACACCCTGAAAGCTGACATGACAAATCCAATAACATATAACACAGATGTCATATAGCATTGAAAATTAGCTTGGTAGCCTACAGCTATGCTAATACTTTTTACGTTTATGTAATACAGGAGTAGTTCAACATTTTGGGAAATATGCTTATTCACTACATTGCCAAGGGTTATATGATGAGATTGATACCACTCTTGTTGCATTAAATATGAAGCTACAGTTAGCATCTGATTAGCTTAGCTTAGCATAAATACTTTATATAGCGGGAAACCAATAGCATGGCTCTGTCCAAAGATAACAAAATCACTTTAAATCTTTTGTACAAATTAAACTGAGGATATAACATGTTTATTAGTGAGCTTTGGAGGTGTTGGTAGGCGGATTTTGTTACCTTTGGACAGAGCCAGGTAGCCAATTCCCCTGTTTGTAGTCTTTAAACTAAGCTAAGCAGCTTCATATTTAACACACAAATGTGATATTGATCTTCTCATCTGACTCATGGCAAGAACAACAATTTAATTTCACAAAATGTTGGACTATTCTTTAACATTTTCCTTGAGGTCATTATGAGGTCACTGAGTATAATATGTCTTTTTAAACTGTGTTTGCAGCCCACTGGGTGGGATCCTCAGCTTTTCCTCATATCATTCTTCCACTTTGATCAGCTCCATTCTTGCCGACTCAAAGACCTTGACGGGTCCTGTCGGTGTCTTTTTCTCCATCAGCTTTGCTTTCTTGTTTTTGTCAACTCAACTGCCCTGCTGCCAACCTTCTGTTCATTTTTAATCTGTCCTCCCACTGAGCCCTGCACTTTGTTGTCTTTCTCCTCGTCTCTCTTTTTTCTCCACTTTACATCCCCTCCACCTTTCATCCTTTGCCTTTCCTCTCTTTCTTCTCCTCTCCTTTCTAGCTCAGTATGTTCTTTAGGATATAGCCTTTTTCATTTAGTGCAATATTCTCACCTTCCTAACTATGTGTTTTTTGTGCCAAAGTTTGGATCAGCATCCCACCTCTGTTGCTTTGCTGCCCTTTTTTTAACAACAGATTGAGTCCAGATGGCCTGTTTCAGTGCTTAGTATTCACCACTGTCCACATGGAATATGCACATTTAACCACCATGGAGGTTTATAAGGTTCATAAAACAGTAAATCTTTACTGTATATTTAGAGGAAATGTGAGGATTTGGCATGATGAGATTGTGATAACTGTTGATCCATCTGTCCAACAGTTTGTTGACTGTTGTAAGTTATAAAGTTGTAAGTTGAAAGAGCTTTCTTCACCAACGGTCGTTGTCTTTGGAAAATTTAAAGGATGTAACCTGTCGTCTATAGAAAAACATATTAAAACTGTCTCTCCCTCTCTCTCTCTGTGTGTCTCAAGGTCCTCACTGACGTGCCCTCATTGCCTTAAGCAGAGCAACACCTTTGACCCGTTTTTATGCATCTCCCTGCCTATCCCTCTACGACAAACCAGGTGACGTATAACACACACACAAGTGGTAGGGTCAAAAGTATATTTATTAAAAAAAGCTAACCTTTGTTGCTGTCAAATATCTTTGATTTTGGGCTGACACGGTTGTCTTCCTTGTAACACTAAATTAAGGTAATAACATGCTGTCTGTACTACCTGAACTGTATTTCTAATTGTTGGTGTCAACCTATTATCCCGGTTTATAGCGATTGTTTGTGTTTTCACACCCAAAACTGTTTAGCCAAGCAAAAGCTTTTCTTAGCTGCTGGGAAGTTGACACCCTGGATGTATGAGATCGTCACCTGATATCAATGATATGGATATGATTGTCTGTATTTGACGAATATGACTACATAAATAGGCACACATTCGCACAATCATATTCTAGACACCAACAGCTATCGGCCATGGTCATATCATAGTGATGAATGTTGGCCATCAAAAGTCCCTGAACGAACACTTTCTGTGTTGTTTCCATTTTTAACTGTACCAGAAGCTGCATGTCAGCAAGGTCCCGCTGTGCGACAGTATGACTTTGACATATGAAAAAAGAGACAGAGAGAGAGAGAAAACAAAAGAGGGAGAGGAAATGCTGAAAGGACTTGTTTTTATTTTAACAATATAGAGAGAATGACAGATTGAAGACTTTGTGGCTCCAGTGTACTTCAGCAATCAGTCACTGGTTCCAATAAAAGGCCCCACACAGGTGATTATAATTATTCTGCCTAATTAGACCTCTTCTCAGGACTCTGTGGGCGTATAGGCCCATAGACTGTCAATGATTGACATCCTCCTGAGTCTCCTGTTAGCTTTGTTGAACCAGTTAGGGCGGGACAAATGGCGCCTGAATCTTTGTTATTAGTAGGTGGAGTCCTGTGACACAAAGTGATTCCCATCAAAGCTCCAGCCCACCTTTAATCAGCTACAGTAATGGAAAACACCTGTGTGGGTGTGCCGGCACCTTGAGTGGCATCTTGGTGACCAATGCTTGCATACTTGGTAATCATGAAATTAAACGTTTTGTCTCATGATATTCCCTTTCTATCTCTGCTCATGTGTCCAGTTATGTAACATCGAAAAAGGAAATAAAGCAAACTAAGAAACAAAACAAATATCAGTTGAATTCCAGTCACATGATTTGCCTATATTTAGTATTCAATGAATCCCCCTATCTTCAAACATGCAGGAACCGTTTCTCTGCATCCTCTCTGCATGTCTTCCACAGTGCTAACCCCAAACTCTGTTTTACAGCGTGAGTTCTCTGACAGTGTGTGGTCTGTCCCTGCAGTCGCCTGAGCCCAGCACAGAGGCAAATTCATTCAGGTTCACTGTGGACTCACTGCTGGACCCACAATGACCTGTCACACACATGCACACACACAGTGGCCTCATTGCATCGTCCTGCTACAGCAGTATCCCAGCAGAATGCCTGAAAAGTCAGAGACCCGCAGAGACACAGCAGGGTCTGACTGGCAGCGTGGCATCAAGGTCTGGGTACTGCAGATAATGCCAGCATGGGAGAGCAGAGAGAAAAGGAGGACAGCAGCCTCTCTGAGTGTTTTCCCCTGATTGAACCATGCCCAGTCAGTCCGCATAATTCTTAAAGTTATGTCTTTCTAAAACAATTTCAAATATACGAAACAGAAAAGACTTAAAACTTTGCCAAGATGGTTGTTCGTGAGTGCTTAGTGACTAATTTGGTAACTTAATTTAAGTCAGTAGGTTTCACTCTGCCTTTGTATGGCCTGTAAGTGTAGAAGTACAATAGGACAAACAGGCTACTCAAGCTTTTGCAGTACCCTGTTTGTCAGCAGCATGGAATTTTAGATCAAGATTGTGGCATGATACTCTAACTGTGAACACTGTAAACATATGACCCCTAAAGGATCATACTGTTGATTTTGTCTTTTTAGTGGTTTCATACTGCAAATCACATACACATAATTTCTCAAAATATGCCAACATTTTTATTTGGGTCATTCAGTCATTGTGAGGTAATGTAAGTAAAAACAGACCTCTGTAGCTCGCTAGCAGAGACGTGTTAGCTGCTACTACCAACTGAAATGTTGGCGCTTGAGTTGCATTATAGGTAATGTAGGTTCCAGGTTTTGACAAGGAAGAGGAATGCATGGAGACAATATTTTTGGATCTGCTGCATCCATTTTGATCCTTTTTTTTTATTGTCCGTCTGGAGTCCGACAATGTTATAGGAGTGCAATTCAAAATTAATCGAGTACTTTCTGTCTAATGTTGGTGTAATGTCACAAGATTCGAATGGCCTAAGACCAACCATTTTTAAAATAATATTGTCATGTCATCCATGTTTGTTTCGAGAGGTTGATTCAAAAATGCAAACTTTTCAGATCAGCTTCCATTGCCACACAATGATGACAATTATTTCAAAATATTGACTCTAAATGATTTATTACAAGCAAGTTCAACGTCTTTACAAATACATACTCACTGATGTGCACAGCATTAAGTGGAAAATAGCTGACAGAAATGTGAAGTATACATGATTTAGTTATAATTTGTTATAAATATAATCTAAAACATGCATCTGTTAACAATTTAAATATGATCCTGGCTATAACATGGTTGTTCAAGACCACTTTGAATTACCTAAAGAGCACCGTTCACTCTTGGTGCTTCATGTAGGAACATAAGAGAGGTTTCTTTTCAGGCTCCCAAACCAGCAGATGGCTGGGAAGCTGCAGAAAAACTTGCTTTTTAAGATGACATCTCTATTTCCTGTTCCATTTGAGTATCATCCCACACCTCTCATCCCGTTTCATTTCACAACTCGGTGTCTCATCTCGGAGCATCTAACAACGTAAATAAAACAGCTGCTCAGATCCTCCGCCGTCTGCCCTGTCAGCCTACCCACTGCTAACACATTACTCACCTGAATAATGCATGATGGGAAACAGGAAGTGGAGGTGTCAGCGATTACACCATCTTCATCCCAAATGAGAATGCGTGACCTTACTGTCTCTCCGCGTTTTCTTTTCCTCAATACTACCTTTCCACTTTCTGTTCCCTCATTTCTCATAAAATTCCATCCTTAGTTACATATCTAATCTTTTCTTCCCCTTCCCCTCTACTTTTTATGTTTTCCTATGATCTCTCCATCATTTCCATCCCTGCATCTCTTAGCAGTGTGTTCAGGTTGCAGTAAATCAAACATGTCCCAGCACACAGCAGCTTCCTGCGGGACCATCACCAATGTGCCGGTTTAGCATGTCATGTCCAGTCATGCTTTAATATTGTCACACATAGACAAGGGAAAAATGAAATGCTACATGGCAACATCTGAAAATAGTTAATTCACTTTGGATATTAAGTCAGACACAGACAAATGGTTTATGTTCATGAAATTAGATTTTATACAACTGTATTGTCAGAGGAAATCTTGTCCCCAAACTTATTAGACATTAAATAGCTCAGCAGTGCATTTCAAAGTCTCATTTCATTTAATGTTTTGTTTGGCTGTTTAGCAGCTGAAATACATCAGGACTCAGCTAAGCTCAATACATCTCTTGAACAAACTGACAACATGATTTCTGTGGCCCCTGGCATCCCAGAATTCTGCACGATTGCATTATTCTCTCATTTTTGTTTTGGGTTGATATGTGTGTCTCTAGACAGTACGTGCGTAACACCATATTTGTGTGTGTGTGTGTGTGTCTTTGTGCAAATATGTAAATATCTCAGTATGCCAGGGTGTGTTTGGAATCTGTAATAATGTAAACATGTAAAATCTGAATTGCAAAACAATTTGGCACTTTGCTCTAGCATGTCATCTATCTTCCTCTCTCTGTCTTCCTACTACTTCCTACCTTACACACACACACACACACACACACACACACACACACTCATACATACATATATCCTCCCTCCCTCCTCCACCCCCTCTTCTATGTCACCCACAGGCCGATGTGTGTGACGCTGGTGTTCAGTACGAAGGGTCAGCGATACCTGCGGGTGGGGCTCGCTGTACCTCTCTTTGGTTCCCTATCTTGCCTGCGGGCCATGGTGGCAGAAGAGGGCAACATCACCCCAGACCAGGTACACACACACACACACACGCACTCTGGACAGTCAGAACGGACACCAGAGTTTCCCCTCTAGAATTCAATTTGCCGGCTGACACATTTAAATACTGATTAATGGCTGCATTTCATTTAGTTGAGCTTCCTGGTGTTGTGCAGGCTGGTTGAGTGACATGGTTTAGTGGGACACTTAATGGAACTGGGCCATCATTAACAAAACTAGTTTCACCTGTGCTTATTCTGCTATGACAAGTCAAAACGTCTGGTGTGAAAAAGGCCTTTTAGATTATTTACAGTACATCTACTTTTTTTCAACCCAGGTTTTTTTGTTGTTCACAAATGCCAAGCAGTATCTAAAAAAGTAGGATTTGCTACCTTTCTCTGTTATATATAATATTAAATTGAGTATCTTTATTTTAGACTGTTGAAGGGACCTCACAAGCAATTTATATCAGTGAATTAATGAATAGAAAAACAATTCTTAGTTGCAGCCCTAGCTTACTGCAAAATTTAATTGGAATGGAGCCATTATTTCAATCTACTCTATGACAAGTACAAAAGTCTAATGTTTATTACTTCATTACCTTATTACTCAACCATGTATTTGAAAGTGAAAACCAAGGAGAATCCATGCCTACTGTATTCATCAATTACTGTGCCAAGGTCAGTAGATTAAAGATCAACTAGGAAGTAACTCTGCAAGATTTTTCCAATGCACAATTTGGGTAATCATTATTTTAACATCCGCCTTTGTTGGCACACTTGAATGCATGCCATCACTTAGCTGAAATGTCACTAACAAGAGAAAGGGTAAAGGAAAAGGTTCCAGAGGCATGTGTTCATCAATCTCTTACCTGCCCTACAACAGATGATGAATGCTGCTGGATCTAAACATGCATCCACAGCAGGAGGAAAATAAAAGAGTAGCAAAGACTCAAATGTCCCATGAAATGAAAAAACCTTTTTCATGGTTCATAAGTGAATAGTTCCTCTATCTATTGTTGTAGTATAAACCTATTTGTCAAAATGCATTTAATTACTATTAAGTCCAATAAAATGTATTCGTATATACATTGTCTAATAAAAAATCCTAATCGTTGTGCCCTTGGTGTCTGAGTTTAATAATGCTAGTGTGTTAATGTTAATCATTTTTAATGCAGTTACAAAATATTTGTTTGGAAATGGAAGCTTTTTTGCATTCTTGAACAATTCAAGTGGGAAATGTAATTGTTCTACCCACACAGGTGTTTTCACTTACTTGGCTGATCAGACCACTTCTCAGGCCTGTGTGCAAGTGTAGACACTGTGCTTAATTACCATCTCCCACGCTCTTCTGTTAGTTTGGTTGGCATTTTTTAGAGTAGGGAAACATACCCCTTTATCCCTTTTATTGACTCTGCTTTTAATTCTTACCATCAAACACAAAAACACAGGTTGGCGGAGTTTTCACTCAGTATTAAAACGGGGTACCAAAAAACATAAATGCACAAATGGACAAAAGGGCAGGTGAGGACAAAAACGGACAAATGTGTAAACACACTTCTTTGCCTGTGGGTATGACAAAAGCAAGTCATAGGACAGAGGGTATTTCTGTTTAGAGGGGAGAGTGCTCAGACACACACACAAACACACACACAAACTCTGTCATCACTTCAGAAGGCTGAAGGAACAGACACCTTGTTTGGTGCCTTTTATCTGTATCCCTATCACCCACCCTGTCCAGTGTCTTTGAAGTATATTTGATTCGAGGATGATAAAAGAGTGTGTGTGTTGGACCTCCATACAAAACTACTTAGTCGTACCACATTCATCTTTTACAATGTCTCCCTCTTTTAAGCATATTCTTTTGAGCCTGTTTTCAGCTGTTATTAATTCCATTACATCCTTTCCATTCTTCTCTCTTTTTCTCTACTTCACTAATATACATGTTTTCAACATTAATCAATATATGTAAACATGATGATATTGAATCAAGTGTCCTATTTGTCCTGACATACAAAACTAACAGACTAGTCATAGACAAGTTTCTTATACTGTGACCACTTACCTCATTCTGTGTTTAAATAATCAAAAAAAAAAGTGTTTTTAGTCAATTAAACTCTTGGTTTGGTCTGTTTCACGAGTAAGAGAGTTAACGTACATAAGAGTACTGTTGCTATGGTTACGTGCAGTTTAATAATCCTTTTGCTCAGATTTAGCACTTTAAAATAATTTAACAGGACTCACAAACAGGTATTTTCTGTGGTCATAGTATAAGATGCAACACAAATAAATGAAAAGAAAACTTCTCAGTCTGCACTTCAAATACTTACAAGCACAAAATATACAGTAGTGTGAATTACATGGCTCTCCTCACTTAATAAAATGTTTCTCTTTCACTGTCAGGGCTCTGAAGATATTGACTTAAACATGAAACTAGGAAATACACACCTGACAGATAAATTCCAAAAAGGAACTCATCCTTAACATCATTCCCTTTCCAGATGTTCATGTTTTGAATATTTTTCTTCATGTATTTCAGTTGGCAAGTGACTGATTTTGTGCTTGTTTGAGACATTTATTTTAGTCTGTTTTATAAGCTCCTTCATATGATTTTTTTCTAGAGATTTAAAGCACCTTCCTTTAGGGTTTACTTTTATTTCTTTGAGTTGATTACAAATGTATCTAGCTTTATTTCGTCTCTGAATGGGCCTGCATACATGCATTACCTTTTGTTGGTTTATTTTTGTGAGTCATGCATCTATGCAAGTTATCACAGAGAGTCAGTTCTGGTACCATTGTGGCTCAATGTTGTTGTTTTTTAACTTTCAGTTGAATTAATTTGTTTTTGTCCCTTGTGGGGTAATTTGGTTTGCAGCAAATAGGAAAGAAATCTGGTTCAGCTCTGCAAGGATTGCTTGAGGCACGTCTGTAGGCACACAAGTTCACAGTGTCTCTCTTGCTCTCTATTTCCAGGTCATCCTATCAGAGTTGTACTCCACGGGTTTCCAACGTTCCTTTTCCGATGATGATGACCTGACAGCAGTTTCTGAAAGCGATGTTGTCTATGCCTTTCAAGCTCCTCCCCTCTATAGCCGTGGAGGCTCCACACCGCACTCAGGTAAGCATGGTAACGGGATGTCCATCAAAAACACTGGCGACACTGACCCTCTGGTAGTTTTCTTTCTCATTCCTCATTTCAAATCTTCAGCCTCCTCCTGCCTTCTAAATTAACTTTTACACACACTGATTCACACTAACACTTTTAACCGTTTTTCATTTTCACTGAGCCCTTATGTCTCATTAACCGTATTTCTTCACAGGGAGACATTTTGCTTTGGTGAGGAGAGGAATGTGCTTTGCATTCCTCCTTTTCATTCTGTCTCTTAATGCATGATAGCACCCAAACAAATTAAATTAAATGCCATGTCTGAATGCCAGCCTGGTGCATCACATCATTCTAACTAAAACGTTTGCTTGAGTTATGTCGTCTCACCTGGATGAGCTCCTACAAATGATAAATGTATCTAAAACTCTGAGAAATCATCACATTTTTGCCAATTAAGGACCATTTCACCCTAGTCTCTGAAGATAACACCACATGTAAGAGGTACAGTTTTCCTTTTTTGGATGTTCTCTTGCTCCTTTTAAAAAATTTTGTTCATGAGGTTAACAGCGACAAAAGAGCTCTGTTGTCTTACACCAATAAAGTAGAGAGATAAATATGAGGTTGGGTCAGCACTGCATCATGCATCACACTCTCTAAAATTTGTGGCAATTGAGTATGTTTTTGTATGAAACATTACAATTACTCTTCTTACATTGCTCAGTACAGTATAAATAGATAAACTTTATTTATCCATCTATATAGCTGCTAATCACCTGCTCAGACACATATCCTCTCAGCCGTACAAACTGCGGTCTATCTGTCAGGTACTCAATAATCCAGGAAGTTCTGGAGGAGTCTACCTGCATCCTCTTGAGCTTCTCTCATAACAGTACTGGCTGGATTTTGTTAAATGCACTAGAGAAATCAAAGAACATGATCCTGTTGTGCTGACAGCTTTGTACAGGTGAGAGTGTGCTTGCTGCAGCAGGTAGACGATGGCATCCTAAGGGCTGTAGGCAAACTGCAGTGGGTCCAGGTGGTCACCTGAGGTCTCAGATGGACCAACACCAGTTTCTCCAGGACTGTCATGCAGTGCGATGTTAGGTGCGATGTTAGCTGTAATCATTGAGGATAGATGAAGAAGGCTTATTTGGTACTGGAACAATGCAGGGTGTCTTCAACCACACTGGTACTTTCTCCTGGCTTAGGCAAAGATTTAAGAGGTGCTGTAGAAAACCACATAGCAGGGCAGCGCAGGCCTTCAGTGCCTTGGGCTGATACCGTCCAGACCTGCAGCTTTGTTCTGGTGAAGTCTCTTTAGTTGTATCTTAACCGGGCTGCTAGAAACAAACAGGCTGGTATGGAAGATAGTGGAGTGCTCAGTGTTTCCTGACAAGGGGGAAAGGAGGGTGTGGGGTCTGTAAGGCTTGTGGGTGGGGGTGGTGGTGGACGAAGGGTGGAGCTGAGGGTCCTAGGCTGAATCTGTTGAC
Source organism: Nannoperca australis (assembly GCA_036023655.1). NCBI lineage: Eukaryota > Metazoa > Chordata > Actinopteri > Centrarchiformes > Percichthyidae > Nannoperca > Nannoperca australis. Next base: position 31,858 of record JAVQJD010076621.1, read on the forward strand.
AGAAACGTTTAGCTCATGTGCTTTGCTCAGGCTTCCCTCAGCCTAATTCTCTTTCACCTTGAACCCCGTGATTGTTTTCATCCTTGCCAACACATCCCTCACATTGTTATTCTGAAGCTTGTTCTCCAGCTTCCTCCGATATGCCTCCTTGCTCTCCCTCAGTCTCACTTTTAGCTCCCTCTGCACACCCCTCAGTAAATCTCTGTTCCTCTCCCTGAAGACTCTCTTCTTCTTGTTCAGCAGCTCCTTCAGGTTGCTGGTGATCGAGTGCTTGTTGTTGAGGAAGCATTGCACTGGTAGAAATTATGCAGTATGTCATGGAGTTGATGTCATTTCCAGTGGGGTTCACGGAGTACATCGCAAGCTGTGGCCTCGAAACACCCCTGCAGACTCTTATTTGCTTCATCCTGAACAGCAGGTCTGTAGGTGGGGGTGAGAAGAACAAGGTTTTGTAGTCTGATCTGCCAAGAGGGGGAGGACAGTAGAGCTGTATGCATCTCTGATATTTGCAGAGAATAGTGTTTGTTTTGTAGTCCGGCATTGAGTTTATGACACACACACAGCATCAGCTGATTGTGGGATTTAAACAGCGCCAATAATGACGCATGTGAACTTGCTTGGTGTCGTGGAAATTTTCCTTATTTCCCTTGGAGAAGTGAGCAAATAAATGATGATTCAACAAGTCGTTGTCTTTTGATAATTTTAATAAAGCAAATAATAAAGCAACTAACTAAATCACAATAAAGCAAATAATAATAAAAGAAAGAAAGAAAGAAAGAAAGAAAAGTGAAGTGAAAACACTAAGTGGAGGTCCACGAAATGTTTTCACTAAGCAGGCCTAATTCACTGAAAGGAATGCACAGAAAGTAGTTCACTGAAAAGAATTCACAGAGTCCAACTCTATATTTTAGCTGAAAGGACAGAGCTCCATACGCCATGAGCATATGAAGCATCTGACCCCGAAGGGCCGATGTAGTCACATACTTATTACTTCATAAACATGTAGCAGCAAAGGAAAAGATATCAAG
>JAVQJD010076625.1:0-19162 GCA_036023655.1 Nannoperca australis
AAGCTAGCAAGAGCTACCAGAGGCATTTTCAAGCTAGCAGCTACAGCCGCTATCCGTGGCTAACAGGCAGCCCGCGCACCAGCAAGCTGTACTGCTGGGACTGCTTGCTTTTCAATAACAATAAAGGGCCCTGGTCCATCACGGGTCATTTGAGTTGCTTAACTAAAGCATAAACCATCATAAACCAAGAACCATCATAAACCATCTCAACTTTTCGGTTTTAAAAACCAGTAAATATTTGTGAATGTGTTCTTCACCGTTATTGCCAACTGGAGGTCATCGTTTATTCACATTTATTTTTCATTACGTCGGGATAGTAGCGGGCAGCTGTGTGGGCAGCTGTGGCTCAGGAGGTAGAGTGGGGCATCTGTTTATCCCAGGGATGGTGGTTCCATCCCATGGCTCCTCGTTTCCATGGGCAAGACACATTGAGCTCTTAAGTTGCTCCTGATGGAGGCGAGCAACATGGCGGCTACATTGCAATCAGTGTGTGTATGACATTTTTAACATACTTATTGGACTTTCCTGACAGGTCACAAATATGGTGTTTGCACTTCTATTTAACTGCATTTGCATTCAGTACGATGTAATGTGTATTTTGTCTAATTGAGGCATGCAAGGTTCAAAGGTGATATAGCAGTTACCAATAATGTTAGGTTAAATCTTGGGGTTAGGAATGTAGCAGTTAAGGGTAAGCCACCAAAGAATACATTCGAGTCAATACAGTGTTCTCAAAACCACGCCAAACCACTGAGCATGTGAGGATACGTTAAAATATGTGTAATCTTGGGTCGGAGTAGGCTATCAATGTGTTTTAGAGCACTTCTGGGGTCCTTTTCAGTGCAGCAATGAGATGTGCTGTATTTATAGGATTTGTTCATTTGGGTGGGAGGAGAGCATTCAGCCGTTTGAACTTAAGAGGCAATACACAGTGAGGCTCTGTTTAAAAAAGAATCAATAGAAAGTCAAGCGGATTCAGAGGAGATGCAGTTCAGAGAGATGTTTCAAAAGAAGAGATACCTGGGAAAGATCAGTTGTTTGTGGATGTGTGTGTGTTGAATGTGTGCTTGCAGGCAGTAGCTTGCAGTGCAGCAGTCATTTGAGAGTAAAGAGAACATGTTGAAGGAGGAAAGGATTGTTAGACAGATAGTGAAGGAGACAACAGAAAAGGAGAAAGAGTGTGTAAAGTGTGTGTGAGGGGGGTGGGGGAGTTCCTCTTCATTACCGGCACCAAGGAGCCATGCCAGGAGCACAGATGGCAGAGGAGAGAGGGGGCATGGAGCTGGCACATAAACTGCAACATGCACTTACACACCGCATACATTCACACACTCAAACCAACATTAAAAATATGTAAATCCAAAGAAGACGTTCTCAAAGCTCAATATGTTCTGCTTATGATTGTGATATACAATTCAGGTATAACAAATGCACATTTGTAGATATGTCCTCCAGATCACCTGCCCACACACACGCGTGTCATCAAGCCAGCCCCTGGGGCTCCCGCGACAGTCTCTGCCAGGCTGATGCTGCATTTCTCTCTCTATCTTTTGGCTCTCTGCCTCTCTCTCTCACTCTCACACACACTTACTCTGCCCTCCCATTGCACTCACTCTCTCCAACCCCTCACCACCAATGTTATAACCTAAGACCTAAATTAAAACTTTAACAGCACCTTTTTGAAAATGGGTCCCTCTCTTTCTTTGTTTCTCTTCTCCTATCTGTCGTTCACACAAACACACACACACACACACACACACACAAACACAGTTTGACCCCCAATGGTCCAATTAGGAGCACTTGTCTGTTTGCACGGCAGGAAAGCAGGGCAGCATGTTTGTGTGTGGGAGATGTATCTATTGTGCACAGCATGTACTGCTCTACTCTGCAAGGTTGACCGGAAGAGCAAGCTCACACTTTCTCACACACACACACACACACACACACACACAAAACACCACCTACAAATGTAGGATGCAAGAAAGCCATGTATCCTCAGTTCATAACCTACAGTACCTACAGAACACCTAAGTAACACCTACCACCTCCCGACTCTTATACTGTAGCTGAAGTCACTTTGTTACATAAAAGTCCATCTTTTAACACTACATCAGCTGTGTGTGTGTGTGTTTTAAATCTTTACACATCATTTGCCATGGATAATTAGCTGGATACAAATATAACACAACGAGATGTTAATAAAATATCCATAAATACTGATTGATTTTTAGTTCTTCACTGGCAAATACAAAATCTATCACAGCTGCTTTTTCTTTTCCCACCTGCGTGTGAAGTTAGTTCGATACTATCTGTTGAATAGATGCTAAAGCCGCTTTTTCCCCTCATCTTCAATAACTTTGAAAGCAAGGAAAGAAAGATGCTATGGGGTGGTGATTACCATAGGAACATTTTGCATCCACTGGCTTCAGGGATTTTCTTTTTGGATCATGTTCCAATTTCAGATTTTATTTTTTATTTAGGCACAGTATAGAGGATGAAATGGCTTTCAGGTGATGATAGCATATGGTTGTCTTATTTCTTGGTTGTCGTTTTGCTTTCCTTTCTGGCCAGGTATAGTGCAAGAACTGTTTGAAATTAAGTGTGTTTGGTCCATGCATGCTTCTGTTTAAGACAGTGTGCACACATCTTAAGATCTTTTTCAGTTCATTTCACATGACACATGGCAATGACACATGGTTGGCTGCTAAAGGTCAGAGTAACATGATTATAAAATAACACAATTACTTTAATTGAGTAATATGTTCTATAAATATGCTAGTCCAAAAAGCCAAAACAGTGTTTCCCCTTTTAACGCTTTTACAATTCTTTAGTAGAAATACAATTTAGTGAAAGTTCAAGCCTTACCAATGGTGGTGACCCAATCCTGATTTCCGTGGCATTTTCAAATTGCATTACTAACTTTATTATTTACATTCAGGGACAGCCATTCTACACATAGTCACTGTCCTCCAGGATATGTTCTGTAGTTTTACTTTTAAAGAATAAAATGCATATCCTCTTTACATATTTGTATTGCTGTATGCACCAGCATGCATGCATCTGTCTGAGTATGTACAGTACAGTGTGTTCACATAGAATGTGTTTCCCAGATGGGTGCACAACAGGGGGTTGCCTGAGGTCCATCACCTTGTAGAGAAATGCTAATCATGAACATAAGTAAGACCTACATTCATGCTTCACGTACACATATTCCCACTTTGATTACAGCACATGTCTGTCTTGCTAAGCAGGACTGTTATGGAGACATGTTTTTCTATCTCCCTCTTTTCCATATGAATCCACAAAGATGCCAGGCATTACAATTCCCCCTGGTCAGCATTTGGTCTCGGGTTGTGTTTTCATCCTCCTCTGCTGCTCTGCATGAAAAAATCAATTTCAATCAACTGCTATCCACCCTCATCCCTGCATTTTCTGTTTTTTCTTTCTATTCTTGCCCCTCCCCAATCTCTTTCTCTCGTGCCCCTCTTTTTGACGCCACTCGGTACCAGCGTCCTCCCTCTTTCCTCAGAGTGGGGCTGCTGAGCTGAGAATGGGACGCTGAGGAGTGTGGCTCTCTCTTGAGCTCATTTTAATTGGACTGCAGTACACTGTTATATTTTCTTTTCTCTCATGGGTGCTTGCGAGTGTGCATTTGTGGATGCATGGATGTGTGTTGCTTTGCAGAAACTCGTGACCTCAAAAACCCAGAGCGCTAGCTGCTCATAATTATGTTCTCTTCCAGGGAATTTGAATCACAGAGCTGGCATTCACTACTGTATCCCATACTTGAGGGTGGCAGGTTCTGTCAAACCTCGTAAAAGAGAATATGATGCTGTTGTAAAAGGGGATGCACTGTTATGGAACTCGACTAACATAGTAGCTCAGGTTGTGCTGTTTAGTTGAGACAGGGCTGAGATGAAAAAAAGGCACCATGGCATATTCAGGGCACTGCATTATTTTTGTTTTTTTGCCTGCTCAGTATTACCTTTATCTTGTTCTATGAATGCTACAGTGATGTTTTAATGGACATAAATATATTGTCAATATATTGTCTTAATTGTATTATATATCTTAACCCTATTTCTCATGGCATTTTAACATATAGTCGGTCTGGGAAGACCAGACTCAGCTGTTGACTGAGTGGATTGAGGTTAGTTCACACATACATTATCACATTCAATCCCTCGCTGACACACCCAGCAGTTACCCCTGATTCCTACAAGCTGAGCATTCTAAATGCATATGCTTGAGCAGCCTTGATAAACACTGTCTTTAGTGGCTTGCCCCCAATGTATGACTGCATGACTCATGGCTGGTTCTGTTGACATCTACTGTACAAACCAGGCACTGCCTGTGGCCCTATCATGCCGTGGTGCTGGCCATCACATTGGCTAGCAGTGATCACTCCTCTTTGGCCGGCTTTGAGCCCTCTGGCCAGCATCAGACTTCGGAGCACTCGTTAGCTTAACAACCATGGCGGCAAAGCTCGCTGGGTTTGCTGCGTGGCGCAGCATGAGTCGGTGATGATTATGAGTGACATTAGGGATGTTAGCTGGACCGCACAATGCTCTGGTTTCATGCAGAATGCAACAGACACCAAATAAAACATGCCTCACATTGGCGTTGTATCATTTTTCGTGGAAAAATCTACTTGGAGCAGAAGTGTTTGTGATGAACATGAACAAGAATGAGAGAATACATTTTACTTGGCAACGCATTACATTTGTCAGATGCTACTTCTATTTTAAGACTTGTGAGAGAGCACACATTTTCATCAGTGGTCTGAGAGACATCTTGATCTCTGCCACTTCTACAGAGAAAACCATTTATCATCTTTAATTTCCTGATTGTTGGGTCTCTGAATAATACTATAAAGAGTATGGTCTAGACCTGCTCTATTTGAAAAGAGTCCTCTGATAACATCTGTAGTGATGTGGTCACATAAATAAAACTGAATTAAATTGATTTTAATGATAGAACTGTTGTCATGATTGCACACTGCAGACTGATGATCAGCTTTGCCCTCTGAAGTAGTTTGGATTTGGGTTTAGACATAATAATTGTGTTCCAGTACTCACAGTCGCAGCAGCAACCACACAGCCTGAATAGAGACTGATGGCAACAACCTGCAGCCTACGTCTTGTGTTCCATTGATCCGATTGCATTAATCAAGGCTGTTTACAGAGGGCACACAGCGACCAATGATGGATGGCTGCTGGTAATTATGCAACAGCCCGCAAACATCACACCTATCATTTATGGTGTGCTCACACAGTCATTGAAAATAATCCACAGCCCTGGTTATTTTTACACTAGTTAAGAATTCTCCCTGACACTTCTTTAGCTCCCATGTGACACATTTAGGAAGTGCAAGGAAAAGTGGCAGGCAATAAGGGGATGAGAACAAAAGAGATGGAGAGATGAAGAGAAAGGAAGCTTCTTTATGTGATCACAGCCTTTTGCCCTGCTGATCTCCAAGACAAAGTCAGAGGGCACAAGTGGCAGCATGAGAATTAATTGCATTTTAATAATCACAAGTTCTTTTATTAATGAGCCCTGCATCCCCCTTTGTTTTTCCAGCAATGAGTACTGCTCTCTGCCAGTGGCTGCATTAAAGGCTTAGCGGCTCATTTAACCCTGGGCCGCTAGCTCTCAGCTTTCTTGTTTGCAGTGTTACTTGGGCAGTGAATTGAGGCTTCACTCTCAGCAATACACCACTTCTAGCCAACACCATGTGCTTTATCAATATGTGGTTTTGTGCCAGTATTCTCAACGGCCAATGCAGAAATATACCAAATTCTGGCAGTTAAAGTTTGAATTTTAGAGTCATAGTTGTGATCTGAACAAGCTATCCTTCAACCTTTGACCCCCTCAACCCACCCGCAGAGACACTTGCAGCCGCAAAATTTCCTGTGCTTTTCCTTAACACTTGTTATTACTGTGCCTTACACTCTGCCCCTACACCCTAATAGGTCCCTTGCTGCCCTTCACCACCCTCTGACCAGAGCTTTTTGTTGCTTGACTAGCCCATCCAGAGCTGCATATATATCCCTCGATTGGTAGTGGTCTTATGGCCAAATGGCTCTTGCTATGTGTGCAGCAGTGGCCCTTGCTCTCCTGCGCCCTGTAGCCAAGCCAAATAAATATTACATGGACCTTATTCTAAAGGGTAGCTTATATTAATTTGTGCTGCACTAGACTGTTCTAACTTTTACGATCTTACATCAGCTAGCCGGCTCTGCTGCTGCTCTGTTTCACACTTTTTAGTTCTTTTCTGAAGTTCTTTTTACTCTTATTTTTTTTCATCTTTATCCGTTTTCATATTTCCCCCCAAACCCACCTATCTATCTTTGTATCAGCTTTAACTTCTCTGCTGGCAACTATTATACACTCTTTGCTCTCTTTGCAGCTATATAGAAGCCCTTTCCTTTATATTTACTTCACACATGGTGTGATCAAAAGTCTCTCTATCCAATTTCATGTGGCTGACGACAAAAAGCCCATGAAAAAAAACTATATAATAAAAAAGTAACAGGAGCAAATGGGAAAACAATTCTCCAGTGGGCCATGTGTGTGTTCTTGCCAGGCGGGCCATCAATTGATGGGACCTTTTTTCCTCTAGACTAAATAATTTCACACACAACTGGGAAAGGGACAATCATATTTTGCCAGGCTGTACTATATCATCCACTCGAGCACCTGGCATAATACAGTCCAGGCCAACCAGTCTGAAAAGAGCCACTGTCCTTAGAAGTGGAGTTGGATTTCTAATATTAGATCTGTAATAAACAAATCATCAGTGCTAATGGTGTAAGAAAGCCAGTGTCTTTTGATGTCACGGTTTCTTTATTTACTTGCCACAATGGCCCTTGCGCCTCTCCAGAGCTGCCTAAAAGCACGGAGAGTACAGAAGGTGGCTTAATGGAAGTGACTGGTCTCCTCCGGCATTCTGCTATTTCTGTCTGTGCTGCTGCCAGCGAGGTGGAAGTCTCTCCTAATTATATTGATGTTTACAGTATCCTCCTTCTGCCCTCTTATCACTGATTACCTTCACCTCGGTGCCATGACACTGTGCGCACCCACTACTGGGAGGCCTACATTTGAGCTTCTGAAGCCATGTGAGGGATTTCTTTTTGGTTGTCATATCCTATACTTTCTTACTCATGCATGTCCATTTTGAATCCCTAAAAAAAATTGACATACAGTAGCTATTAACCTGCATCAGCCACCTCTTTGACTTTAGCCACGAATTCAATTCAACTCTTTCAATGCTGCACAGCAAGACGCTAATGTTGATGTAATGAGGCCCTGTCATTGGATACAAATAGCTTGCTGACCACTTTGAAAAGACACTTATGTAAATACGGCTTTAATAATCATTTCTCCAACTACATATGAGGTTGGATCAAAATGTATCCTTCAGTGGCAGAAGCGAAATTACAGAAATATAGGTGAGCACAGCAGAAGGGAACTTGGAGAAGAGAAGTGGAGAGGGGGAATTAGGGAGCAAAGCAGTTTCGGGAATGAGCGGTAAACCGTCTGGTCTCGCCCATCAAGAGAGTCCTATATGTGCTAAACTGAGACATGAAATGCTTTGTGAAAACAGAACACGACTTCATATAATGTTTGTAACACAGCATCTCCAGTCATCGCTGCCTGCCTGTTCTAATCTACTCCCTCAGCTGGTTACGACTTTTATTTGTCCTACCGTCTTTAATGACATCCAGCTGCAACACTGTGAGCTTTTGAGAAGACATTCGATTTTACAGTCTGTCATGCTGAATATTTGATTCCTTTCATTGTCGGGTATACTGGGAGAATCCATAGTGTGAATGTGTTTCGCAAACATGCAGGTTTTCTCCACTAGCACTGTCACCTACTGTGTGTGAAGAGAGAATGTGTGTGTGTGTGTGTGTGCGTGTGTGTAGGTGCGTGGTTGGGCGCACATAGCATTCCTGCAGAGCTGTTTGTGATTTGAATTCCCCCCTACCACAGGCAAAGGACCTGAGACACTGTTCGCGGGGCAGAAGCTGAACGACAATGAGTGGCACACGGTGAAGGTGGTGCGAAGAGGAAAGAGCTTGCAGCTGTCTGTGGATAATGTCACAGTAGAAGGTTAGTTGTGTTCGGTACACAGAGGGATTCATTTGGGGTGAGAGGCAGTGAATGAGACCATAGTGAGTGTAAGGATGTAGGCACAAATCCACGTGTATGAACACATCCACCCACACAACATCAACTGTTTTACCATTTGTCATTAAAATGACTGATTTGAAAGTGGAAGGTGACTAATTATGATCATAATGAATCAGACATGGAGGTGGGAAATGCTTTGTTAATTTATTATTAAACTGATATTTAGGTAGAGTGTTAACAGAGCTAAAAAAAAAACTAGGCAAATGTCATAATATTGCTGAAATTAAAATAAATTGTTCCATTACGTATTGGTGATATTCAACTTTTTGTCATGGTTTTAGCCACATTGGCAACAGTATGTATCATTTAAAAGACTGGAAAGCTAAATGCAACCCCAGCAAATCCATACAGATATATACATAGCTGAAAAATAAGAAATACATGTTATTTAGACTGCGCACAAAAAAAGACATGAAAGAGGAAAAGGTTTTTCAAGCATGTACCAACTGTGAGTGAGCAGCCGTGTACAAAAATGCAGGCACAGGTTCTGGCAACTACCAAGAAAATAGCAAGAGAAGGATGAAAGGTCAAGAGACGAGGTGGAGTCACGGGCACTCACAGTACTGTGGCCTTAGGCGAAAAGATGGCAGTGCAAAGGATGAGGGAAGAGGTGAGAAAAAGGTGTTAGTTAGATGAAGGAAACAGAGTGGGCATGCTGAGGCCAGAAGCAAGGAATGACCCTGTGAAGTTCTGACTGGTTCACTAACTGGTTCATGGGTAAAAAAAAAAGGACGAGGTTATCCAGGGAGTCCTTGCAGGATTGGATAGGCTTCAGCTTGGAAGGCATTTTAATCGGCAGCTTGCCAAGCTCATTACTCCACATCTCCCAGTAAACACAATATAAATTGTGGCGTGTAGCGCAGTAACAAGAGATTTTCTGCAATATTATGCTTGTATAATTTACTTTACAGTAGGTTAGAACAATAGGCTCAACCTTTGTGAAGCTATAGACTAATACTATGTGATGTACACACACAGTTGTGTCAATGTTAAGATCTAATAAGCAGAATAACATGCCAAAACCATATATACATATAATATGTTCTAATCACTAAATTACTCTAGCAGAAATAGTAAGCTAGTGTTAGAAATGCACTATTTTAATATTACCATAGCTTTTCCATGATTATATTCAGTTTTCCACAGAAAGTATAACATATAAACTTCTAGAAATATAACTTATTGTGGTTTAAAACATATGTGTAACACGTGTCTGTGTAGAATGGTTATAATTCTTTCACAGGTTTTATTTTATATTGCCTAATGGAGAGCATTGCAATTAATGTATTAACCTCTGTGTTCTAAGCTAATGCAGTTGTTTCTTTATCCTCCACCATTTCAGGCCAGATGACTGGTGCCCACACACGTCTCGAGTTTCACAACATCGAGACAGGCATCATGACTGAGCGACGCTTCATATCCGTGGTGCCCTCTAACTTTATTGGCCATCTTCAGGGCCTGACCTTCAACGGGGTGCCCTATCTAGACCAGTGCAAAAATGGGGACATTTCCTACTGCGAATTGAATGCCCGCTTCGGCATGCGCCACATCATTGCAGATCCAGTGACGTTTCGAACGAAAGGCAGCTACTTAGCTTTAGCCACGTTGCAAGCTTACGCCTCCATGCACCTCTTCTTCCAGTTCAAAACCACCACGCCTGATGGCCTGATGCTCTTCAACTCTGGAGACGGGAGCGACTTTATTGTTGTGGAACTGGTGAAGGGGTGAGTCCCGTGTGATTTCAGTGAATTGATTGACGAGAAAAATGTGTAGCATTTTATTAAAAATCTTTCCCAAAAAATGATTTTGCCTACTGTCAGAGATGCTCTTACTTTTTTCCAATTCCCCTTGTGTTTGAATTTAATGATGACAATAAATACATTTCAAGTTATTTCTCAGTTGGTCTTTAGTTCTTCAATCTGCCACTGACAGAAAACATAAAAGCCTTAGCTCTGTTTGTGTTGAAAGCACCGTCCTTTATTTTGCAGTGCAAAGCAATCTCAATTTGCAAAGAAATACAGCCCCTTCCCTGCTAAATCTAAGCCAGTTGTTCTTGCTGTAAAATACAGTAAGGAGTTTGATGAATTGTCAATTGATCACCACAGAAATCAAGAAAGGAGTTCTGAACTACGATTTAAACAATATGTTCTCAGCAGCAAAACTAAATTTAAACTGAAACGTAGCTTGAATTCCTCAAAGTTAATGCAAATGACTGAGTCATTTAATGCTGCTATGAATCAGGGCTGTCTGGAGGAAAGTGACTCCAGTGTATGTTGGTTAGTAATCATAATCAGTAGTCTTAAAAGCTCTGCTCAAAGCTGCACATACTGTTGTTTGGTATTAGTTGGGAAAACAGAGAGTGAAGAAATATCCATGTCTATTTCTTAAAGACCTGTCTCTTGAGTATTTATTTTAGAAACCATTAACTGATAACTTTAATGCATAATTGTGAGCACAATGCATTTCTCTGACTGGCAAAGTTTGTGGCAGATTTTCTATAAAAGCTTGAAGAAGCTAGCACTAAACCAGAAATACACTGGTTCCAATTGTGAATTGTATCTCGCTAGCTTTTCATAATTAGACTATCAGAAAGAGGCTTTTGCATTTGTATATCTCTTCCTCTTGTGCTCTATATTCAGCACTGGTATAATACAAAAGCCTGAGCTGCCTCTGTCACACAAAGACAAGAGGCTACATAAAGGAATTGGAATCGAGGTAGAAAAAACAAAACAAACAAAAAAAACCCACATACCTTGAATGAAACAGCAACAATAGCCTTAACCTAAAACACAAAAGACTGCCATATTTGTGTGAAGGAGGGAACTGTGCCACTGTGTCTGCCTTTTGGCAAAAAAGGGGCTTTTAGACAAAAGCAGGTTTCTATATTTACATGTCAAACCAGTTGGGTAAACAAAAAGAACTCCTAGGCCTCCTGTGTAGCCACATGAACTGGTATATCATTTTTTCATCATAAATATATTCTTAGACAGAGAACAGGATGGGGACATTAGAGAGCAGAATGTCATCCAATCCAATCACTTCATAAACACAACTGGAGGTTGAGTGTTGTTGACTCTGACCTGTCATCAGTGTCTCTCATTGACAGAAAACACTCATCTTATGATGAGAAAATGCATTTTGAATTCTAAAGTGAAGCCAAATCAGCATTGCCATTATTACCCTCCATTTCCTGAAAGGTTGTTGACCGACACATGATGATTTAGATTGTCTTTCCTTCAAGAACAGTTATTGCATTAGATTTGTACTAACATATTCTCTACTCTGAAATCTTTCTTCACAGATACGTCCACTACGTCTTTGATCTTGGCAACGGGCCGTCACTAATGAAGGGCAACTCAGATAAGCCCCTCAATGACAACCAGTGGCACAACGTGGTGGTGTCCCGGGACGCAAACAACGTACATACACTCAAGATCGACTCACGAACCGTTACTCAGCACTCCAATGGAGCCCGCAACCTGGACCTCAAAGGTAGATTCTTCCAGAAATCTATCATTACAAAATATTATAATTTGTCTTATGCAAATACACAGAGTGGTATTTTTGTTACCAAAAAAAAGTGGTATTTTTGTTAGCTATTCATTCTTCTCTGTGCACACCTCACAGAAATCACTGAGAAAACGCCAGTCCTACATGAATTTGGTTGTGCTTGCTTGAACATGTGCACTGCTGTGGTTATTTTTGTTTGTTTGTTTGTTTTTCACTTTTTTCAGTTTTTGACATTTCAGTGCATGGGTCCAGAATAAACAGAGAAAATTAAATGATGCTGCCAAGTGTGAATGTGCTTGCCAAACACGAGTGGGGGTGAAGTAAAACCTAACAAAAACCTGGCAGCATCTGTGCTAGCCTATCCTCTTCACCTTGAAAGATGATACCCCTTCTTCCAGCCGATGTTGGCTTTACAGGAACAGGACAATACCAAAGCAATATCCTTTACCAATTGGTATCTCAATAGGACTTAAATCCAACATCGGAGACCAAGGGGAAAAAAAGAATCATACCAAAAACAATAACAGCTTATCACTTCATCCTCCTGTGCTGTTTGTTTTTGTTTGCTTGGTTCCTGTGAGCTGCCTGTCTGACTGGAAAAAAATAGCGACATTGGGTACGCTTGACTTTCACCCGCAATATGATGACTATGTTTTGATAAAGACACCTTTACTTCTTTGAATTTAAAATACCCTGCCCTCATGTATCATTTTGAAATAATAACCATGGTTACAAGGCACTTAAGTGGGAATAGGTACCTCTGGTCTGCTAGGAGACTGGGACTGAAAGCTCAGGTAATTGTAGACCTCAGAAGTCAGGCTTTCTGATATAACATTTTGGTGCTTGAGAGTGGCTGCATGTGGAGCTAAAGAGTGACAGCATAGAAAGAAAAGTAGAGAGTCAAAAATAATGAGAAAGATATGATTACTGGCAAGAAAGACAAAAATGCTTTACTCTTTCAAAATGCCTGTCGGTTTTTTTAAGATTCTCTGTGGATTATTCACTTTTGCCTGAGTCATGTCCTGGAGTTTGGAGTGCTCCTGAAGGTACTACAGGTTGTTGTGTAAGACATATCAAAAGTCAGGGTGAACCCCCGGGGCTACCGAAGGCTGCAGGGAGTCAAAAGATCAAAAGGCATCCAAAGCTTTTTTGGTAAGACATGATTCATTGACCGACTTATCCTTTTTTTCAGTTTTGTCATTCGGAGTATGCATAGTGCAAAGGATAATCATAAGGAGAGGGATGAAGAGGAATGGCACTATGCCAGTGTCCTTACACTCTGTTACAGACAAGGGAACTGAACACAGAACAAGCTTTCATAAGCCAGACACACAGGGAATGAAGAGTGTGAAATTAGATGCAGTGGTTTTAGCAGTGAGACATGTAATTAGCAGCCTGTTCTCACTGAATTTCATGGTGAATGCAAATAAAGTGCCTCATGCACAGGGCCAATTATGTTATTGTCACATATGCTTTGGAGAAAGAATGTAATTGTCACATTATTTGATCATTTAATAAGACTGTGTCAATAGAGCATTCAGTAATTGCTATGAATGCTTGCTTTGTATTTGTGTAGCAAGTCTCCTGCACATTCATGCACTGATTGCAGCATATCTACTCCGGTGATCTCCTACAGTAAAGTGAAGTAATTAGAAGGATTTTGTTTTTGATTGATTGCTGCTGTCTGGGCTGTGACAAAGACTGCTGTCAATCAACTCTGAGATTAGACACGAGAATCATTACGTCGGTTAGGTTTTGAAGGGAGCAGTGCAGCCATCCTGCAGGTGTGGGACTATGTTGTTTTGGGTCTGCGACTTAGCCAGGCCCATTATCCCACTTCATCCCCATCATCAAATGTGTAGCACTGTGTTCTTTCTAATCAAGCAGAAGTGATTCATAATCAACCCCAAGCAGAAGAAACACACACCATCAGCAGTCATTATAGTTTACAAAATGTAAACATAATCTGTCTTCCCATTATTGGGACACAAAGTGTTCTCCAAGCAATACAACTGGTGTTAGCATTTCCTCACTCAGTTTGAGTGATAATAGACAATTGTACCTCCTTTTTATAAAACACCACCAACCAAGCGTGCACTGACAAGATCCCTCAGCTGTCCACCACAGAGCCTTCTGCGACAATGGCTCCATTTACATATTCAATATTACAGACACCCCATTGAATGCTTTGTCTCACAAATGAAACAGAAGGCAGCCATTTAGCTTTTTCGGTGTTCAATCAAAACAGTATATATGGCTGGGGAGTAACCTTCCATCTGTGTTATTAATCTGTATGCCACTGTTTAGTAACATCTTCATTTTCAGGGGTCCTTTTCTTTATCTGAACAACTCTTGCCTGCAGGGGATGGAGGCTGATTCAGCTCGGTGCTAGTGGGAAGAATAATAGTTGTAAATCTTGCTTCGAAGGACTTTAGTGGAGATGTCTTTTTCCTCAATTCCCTCGTCTAATTGGGAATTCAAACCTTGCTCTGTAGTTCTGTTGTGACCATTCCCCTGCCAAAATATCATACACAGCTCAACAGTGCAGTGCTACAAGCACTAGAGCAAAGCACCAGACCTAAACATGTGAGTATGTGAAGAAAAACTCAAATACATAAACAAACATAAACATATATTCGACTAAACATGATTGGCAGATTTTTTCTTCCCTCCTACATTTGCAAACACACACACAGACTGTGCTGTGTACACTTTTCTAACTGTTCAGCAGTCACACACAAAGCTCTTTCAAATCAAACACAGAAGAAATAGCAACAATACGCCGTTCCTCACAATCTCTTTGCTCTGTTTTAACACCATTTCTGCCTGCATTTCAAAGAAAAAAAAACCCAATTTTCCAAGCTTTATCTGTGTAATTGCTCAGAGAAAATGGGTTTGTGCTCTCTGTCTTTCGTCTTTTTGTTTTTGGACAGGCAAAGAATCTTCAAGGCATCCCTCTTTGTCAGCTAAAGTATGATGAGGGAGCAACACACACAGCCCCCTAGGATAAAACTGAGTGGATCTAGTTTTGTATAGTGAATGCAAGTCTCAGAAGGAGACATGTTGAACATACACCGTACAGGGAATACCGCTCTGTCATTCCTGCTGACAACCTGCAGAACACAGTGATAGCAAGTTATTACCATATTCTTGCCCTGAAATAGCCTTGTTGATTCTACAGTGCTACACAGTGTAAAAGGATCCTTATCAAAATAAATACCAGAGAAGCTTTACAGTAAGATTGTGAAACATGATGACACAGAAACATCCTTTAGTAATACCACCGGAGGTAAAAAATACGATAAGCGCGTGCAGACTTGTAGAGCTCGTAAGTTATACTTGTTAAATTGATATGCAAAGTATCACACTCATTATGGCCAGCAGATCTCACACCAACCTTAGTCATAGCTGGCTAAAACTATTATGCGGTGTTATGCAAAAAAAAGACTAGGACTTCTTGTTCTGGACAACTTGTTCTCATTTTGGTCAGAACAAATATCTTTGGATGCTCTGTTACTTACAAGGCAGTAAGAGTGGAGCTTATTAGCTATTCAAATGGTCACAGTAAAAACCCAAAGATCTTCACTGAGCTTGGAGTGACAGTGTTTCTAAAGCTCAGAATAAGCATGCCAAATTAAAACTAATTGGCATCTACCAATAGCTGTCACATTTTTGTAGAAATACATTGATTCTATTCATCTCAATATCCATTATATCCACATCTGGTAATATTCAGCACGATGTTATGGTGGTATCCTGTAGAGTATGCACTGTTATCCTTTAAAAATACGGCTTCCCAGCTGTTACTTTGCTTCAGTGTTGTTAATTGTCACTAAATAATTCAAAAGCGAAGAAGGGGTTTCCTTCATTAAACACATTCCCTTAATCTCTACAGGAAAGTGTCAACCAGCTTGTTGTTTGATGCTCCTTATTGAGAGGGATGCTTTGCCAGTTTCTGTAGTGCTGTTTGATATTTTGCTACAAGGACCTGATGGGGCATCGGTTGCATTCTTTTCACATTTGTAACATGCTTTTGG
Source organism: Nannoperca australis (assembly GCA_036023655.1). NCBI lineage: Eukaryota > Metazoa > Chordata > Actinopteri > Centrarchiformes > Percichthyidae > Nannoperca > Nannoperca australis. Next base: position 15,744 of record JAVQJD010076625.1, read on the forward strand.
TTTTGAGGCTTCAAGACCATCACACAGAAGACAAGCAGGCACAGTCAGCAGCATCCTCTCTGTGACAGGAAGCATTATGGTTTAAATGATATGTTTTCATTTTGAGAAATATCCGCACCAGTAGTACTGCTTGGGGTGGACAGAGGCTCTGTTTGTTTATGTTAATTATGCCAATTATCACAATTCATTAACAATAATATATTGATTAATTCATGAGCCCTACCCGTAAAATATTAAACCAAGGACACTTAAACTTAATTAGTAAATGTTCTAGACTAAAGACAATGAGAATATGTTTCCTGTAAAGTCTTTCATCAATTGATGGTACTATCAAAGCATAGCACTTACTCACTTAGTGTCTGTTAGAGTTCACACTATTAGTCATTGTCACATTATTAACCTACCATACCAAAATGTACTGTATAGAACTTACAGTGGCATTAAAAATTTAACTGTAGTTTCTAAAATTTGGGAAGAAGGAAATGAGGGATTGATTTCTCCTAGGCCACAAATGTAACATGCAAATTCGAAAAACTGGATCAATGATCAAAGTTAGTCAAGCAAACAAAAAACTGCATGTCTTAGCGAATGCCTGGTGTTGCTGTACTGTTCTATTTGCTTCTTGCATTTTCCTTGTAAAGCAGAAGTTGAAGTAAACAGTGCTGATCATGTGGAAGAGGAAGTAAACACAAACATCCATTGCGGGAGTACCCTGCTTTACTATGCAAAGAGCATGGCAATGTCAAAGGTATTAATGCCATTAATAAATACATTGATGGGAAATGAGGACTAACAACAATAGAGTAAATCTAAAGAGTTTTTCAGGTTGAGGAGGAGGAGTAATTTGGCATACAGTGTTCAGACAGTGCCTGTCCCTTCCTTTTGAAGATGCTTGCTAATGAGGCATACTTGAGTAGAATCGTAAAGAGATGACATTGAATATGTTCCATTTTTCAACGAAAGCAGAACAAATTGAAACACAATGTGGAGGAGAGGTTTGGCAAGGAAGAGAGAGGAGGAGAGAAAGACAAACAGGTACACACATTTTAACGAGCTCTGCTAATGCCAGCGGTAAAATTGAGATTAGCCGTGTGATCACCCCACAGCATTGCTTCTTCTTCTTTTTGGTCAATATCAGTCTGACATACCAAGCTAGGGCCAGACACTAATCCTGCCACAATAGCAAAACCTCTTCATACCTCACAGCAGACCAGGTACAACGCTAATTCTAACTATTGTCTCCTATTATTGACTAATATCAAAGTAGGTTTTATAATTGACAAATTGGAAAAACAAAGCACCATGTAGTCTTGGCATTTCTCATAATGCAAACTGCTCTTTTTTGACATTACAATCTCAAGAAAGTAGGTGATACATATCCTGCAGCACAATAATATTTGTTCTTTGATTTTGTGTGCTGCCATGAAAATCAAGATATTTAATTGACTATATACATGCCTGTGACCTGCCTAGTTCCTGCAGAGTCTATAGCCATTTATTAGGTTTCCAGTTGTTATTGTTTTCCTCTTTACCGACAATGTATCTCCAAACAGAAATGTAGAGACTCTAGATGTTAACATCCTTAGGGATATCTGACCTTCGGACTCTGTTAAGATGACCAGATCTTTATTTCAGCCCTTGCATGTTTTGATCAGTGACATCGTAGTAAAATGATGTGTTTACATATTGCCCATTAAACATAAAATCTAAAATTTGCAGAATGCCATTTCCTCATCTAATCTTTCATTCATCCATCCACCAGACTCAAATCCATTTTAACCACAACTTCTGATCTGATCAGACTAGATACTCTTTTTCTTCGGTTGCATCAGGCACAGATTCACAGGAGATCCTTGTAGAGGTTCGTTCTCCACACCGTCAGGCCTTTTCAATCTCCTCCTACACCTGAATGTTTGCTTCTGGCACCACAAAAGCCGCAGTCTGCCCTGCTGGTGCTCCAAGCTTGAAAGGCCTCCCTCTGTTGGCTGATGGTGTCCCCTTGCTGGTGTCAATCAGCAGCTTCAACCACCTTTGCCTCTATTTGCTTTAATATATTTAATCGTAATGTTAATGCCTTATTACATAGATCACCTGCTACCCCTCTCTATAAGAGGATCAAGGTGAGCAACAGTACAGCATTACAAATGTCTTGCTCAAGGCCACAACAGCATGGGGTATGTTAGGTAAAAAGGATGACTGTACCCACATTCTCAGATAGAAGGAAAGACTTTAATCTGTTAGAACCCTGACACAGCGGCTGTGTGAATTTGATACAATCTCAACAATACGTGTATGTTTTCCCATGCGTTCTTTCATCTTCGAGGTGCTATTCTAACATTGTTTAGCTTCAGTTACTCGTCATGAGCAGCACATAGTCAGTGGCACTGTGCATGCTCATCCCCTGTACACTTTCACCAATGCATTAACATCTTTACTTACAGGTTGTGAAAGTGAACCTGTGTCAGGATGGAGTTAAAACAGAATCTATTCATCCTCTGATGATATACATGCATTGTTATATCCTGAGGGTTTTTCTGTCCTTCCATTATATTGTGTGGAGAGGGAATGCCATTACCATAATGCCAGGGTCTATTCCTTTATGTCCAAAGAACACATTTCTCTTCTCCATCTCTTTTGCTTCTTATTATCGCTCTCCTCCATAGTGTCACTTCAGCACTTTAAAATCAGCATCTCTGGGGCAATGGTAACAAGAAGACGGTCCAGATCTGTCAAGTGAAGGACAAGACAGAGATGTGATCATACTGAAGAAATTCACTGTCCATTGTCCAGCAATGGAAATTGAAAGAATATTCATTTCTACTTCAGCCAGTATGGAAACATCACAGAACATAATTTAAATCTGGATGTACCGCAACTGCTGTGCTCTCAAGTGCTGATTACATATCTTCTTTAGAATATTATATGAATTTAGCTTAAAGGGCTTTGAGTGTTAAAATGCTTCAAGTTCTTATTAAGCTGACACTCAAATGTGAAAGCAATCTCAGATCTCTATGCCAAGCAGAAACCATTGTGCAGGTGTTTTAACACACAGCTTCTCTAGTGGACACTAGGTGCAGGCTCCATAAGACCTGTGTGCTGAATTAAGTGAAAAGAAATCCTCTAATGTCTCAAATACAAAGACTGCACTTTTATCAATAGTCTTTTATGACAAAGGTGTGAAGGCTTAAAGAGAGGTATTCTGGAGGCATGTTTACTCCATTACTCACACTCACACACACCATGAAGCCACCTAGACTCCTTGCCCTTTGCTTAAATGTGGCTTTTCTGCAAAGATGGTGTATTTGATGTTTTGTGCACCAACACAATGACACAGTTTATCTTTTTCAACGTTAATATTCTTAATAAAATACTTCCAATTTGTACTTGTTCAGATACTTCTCTTGAAATAAGTGTACCTT
>JAVQJD010076631.1:0-12213 GCA_036023655.1 Nannoperca australis
CACTGGAGAGTTCTAAAATGGCCAGCAATAAGTCCAGATCTGAATCCCATAGAACACTTGTGGAGAGATCTTAAAACAGCAGTTGGGAGAAGGCATCCTTCAAATCTGAAAGACCTGGAGCAGTTTGCAAAAGAAGAGTGGTCCAAAATTCCAGTAGAGACGTGTAAGAAACTCATTCATGGTTACAGGAAGCTATTGATTTCAAAAAAAATTTCCAAAGGGCTTGCTACCAAATATTAAGTTAAGGGTGCCAATAATTTTGTCCAGTGCATTTTTTGAGTTCTGTGTGAAACGTTTTCAAGTTGGACTTTGCTTCTCAGATCTTTTGTGTTCTTCCAATGCAAACAAAAGAAATAAACATGTGAATACCAAAACATTTGCAATTGCAAAAATTTTCTGGGAGAAGGGTTGCATTTTATGACAGAATAGCAAGGGTGCCGATATTTTTGGCCATGACTGTAAGTAGAGGTTAGCCACTATTCAGTTCAAAGATTTGGATACTGGAAACACGTGTTAATGCTGGTTCTCTCTGAGTTGGTAAAGTGTAATTCCGGAGACCAGGAAGGTGTAGTTTTCCGTGTTTACTGTATTTTATGTATAACTCAATTTTAAAATGTCATTACTTAGCTTTCTGTTGGTTGATTTGTTTTTAATTATGCCTTAATTAAGCCTTTTAAAAGATGTGTAAAGCTGCCTGCCTTTGTTTTATAAAGTGCTAAAGTGTTATAATCAGGGTCGTCTTTTATTTGGGCCATGGGTTCAGTTTCTCAGCAGTGCAATACTGGAAAGGTGGAGGAAGCTTTGGATTCAGTGGAACATTTCTACATAAAGGAAACACTCTACTAAAAGCTTCGAATATGAGGCATGCTTTCACTTTTCTAACCTGGGCCAGTTTGTAATCCACGGAGATGCGGATTTTAGACTGTGTAATTTAACTACACTTGTGTCACTTAACTGATGGCAGCAATCTTGAAATATGTAAGTCAAATACCAATATTGAATGTGAACAAAAAACTAATCGTAATTTTAATCTATCCATCTATTATTAACAAAACAACCACTTTATGTCTCCTTTTTCTCTGCTGCTGGAACCAACTAAGCTAATGAGCAAAAAACTTGCATTGTTTTATCAATGTGTCACTATTTTCACTCTACTCTTGGATTTACAATTAACAGAACACATCTTTGACTTTTGAGTTTTATGTGTATCCAAGAAATCCAAATTGTTTTATATTTCTGGGAATGCTTCATATTTTATAAATAAAACTGACTTGACTTGACATGTTATAGGCTACATAAAATGTAGCTGAGAGCAGTTTGTTGACCAACCTGAGTTAACTTAGCTAATTAAGTGTTGTGCCCTTATTAGGCCAGTAGAGGCCAGGGCACAATAATAGTTTTGTGCTTGTACTGAGAGGAAGTTCTTGGAGATTCAATTAAATGTATGATTACTGTAATTCATTATCTGTTACAGTTTTGGTTGGTGGCATATAAAATAAAGTGTGCTTTATTTTTAGAACATGATTGTCTTGATTTCAAATGTGTATTTATTATATGTAATTAATCTTAACTTACATTTATTATGGGGTAGTATATTGGTACTGTCTCCTAACAGCAGAAGGTCCAGGGTTTGAAATGTGGAGCTTTTGTATGAAGCTTGCATGTTCTTCCTGTTTCTATCAAAGTTTACAGCAGGTGGCCCCATTTCCACCCGTAGTCCAAATACATACAGCTTAGGTGAACTGGAAATTCCAAATTAAAATCTGTGAATAGGATTGCGGTGGATAAGTGGGCTCACATGATGGATGCTATATTTATTTATTTTTCCAGTAAAGAAAAATCTACCCATGCTTTAGTATTTTATATCATAAATGAGAAATGTCTGGCAACTACCCCAACACCTGGAATTCAACCAATTCTACAGCAGTATGCCTTTACTAAATCCTGCAGCACAACATCTGCAGGCTGTCATTATTCACATGTAAAATCTTCATGCTACTAGCTCACCACTGAAGTTAGTATGAGATTCTCTGAATGACTGGAACATTCCATGTTCAGAAGTACCAACATGCTGAATCTAGTTACAGTTTTCAGCATATGGGTCATGCATGTGAGTTGTATGGGAATGTAAAGCATATCAGCAACCACAACAATTAAAGTAAGCTACAAAAACAGTTCGCCAGACAGTATAGTTATACTCATTTAGTGAGTCAATTTTCATTGCACAGTAGCTATGTGTAGTTACCTTGGCAATGGACAGAGGCCATTAGTGGGCAGGGAGAGGCAATGGGCAAGGAAGAGCTGATGTTAGATTGAAAGATTTGATTTGCAGGAACGCTTAAGGACCACTGCTGACTGCTTATGAAGAGTTCACTTGCAAACATGAATAAATAAGACTTTAGAATGAATTGGTTAAAAAGATTTGTTTGTACTTGGTCTGCTCTGATCTAACTCCTATCAGATAACCACAGAACATTATTAGATAAAGACAAATCTCAGGTGTCCCTCCCTGCCGCCTTAAATGCTTGAGGAAGCATATGGGACCCCTCAGAAATAAGTGGTACCAAATGTTGTTTTCCCCCATTTTTTGTAACAATGGGTCAGTGTTGAGCAGAATCATTTGCAGCAGCTCAGCAGAGCAGTATTTGTTTCTCAAGCTGTGGTTTAAGCCAACAAATCTTAAAAGCTAAAAAAGCCCCTCCATCATCATTTAGTTCATCAATGGGCTCTCATTAAAATTTAAAAGATATGAAAGATACAGCACATCAAATATTTGTGTAAATAGGTTTCATTGTCTTTTATGCACATTGATTAATTTCAAATCTATGACAGGATGGAACATCGATCTAATGGTTTCAGACATGGCTATCTGTCATTTTTGTACATATTGATTAGATAACCATCATACTTACTATGCTCTTACATTTTCAGTTGTCAGCACCTTTTAAAGATTAATTATTCAAGGAGTACTCATAATATATTTGTACTAATATGTTACCTATTAAAGTTCCACCTCTTCAGCTAACTGGATGCAGGAGATGAACATTATAGCAATGATGGTGCAGTAGATGACAGGACTTCTGGGTTACGTAACCTTGTTGAAGCCTGCTGGGATACAGTTGTTATTGAAAGCAAATGTGGGCCTCACTCACAGTGAAGAAGCTCATGCTGAGAATGACTCAGAAAAGGCGGACACAGCTATGACCTCAGGCTGTACTGGATCAGCTTCATGTTACAGATACTATGATCCACTTCCTGCCACATAATTGTGGTCAGTGTGTAGGATTTCTGAGTTGAGGTGTTGTTTCTTAAGATTTGAGAGGCGTACTTATAGCATGGAGAAATCATTTAAGACCAGAGAACAACCACCATTGTGACCAGCTGTTTCCCATGGAGATAAGTATCTATGGAGGGGAATTCTGAATTTCTACACTGAGTTTTCTAAAAGGATCTTGTACACATGTAACTACAGTACTTTATTACAAAAGATTTAGGGGTCAATGACAGCAGACTCCAAAATGAAGAAATCTGCAACAAATCAGCATTAATACATCCTGCTAATACACATAATTGCCCTTGATGTATAATTATTTCATACTTCGATTGTTGTTTGTGAAATGCCACTGCTGTGGTTCTGTGCCTGGTGTCATGCACTCACACTTCATACCATACATCATGTCAAACCACCCTTACATAATGCTAGCATGTGAAGGTGCTGCAATGTCTTGGTAAAATTATGCACAGCTCAAGTGCCGACATTTTTTTTTAACCATTTTGTAAAACATCATTACTATTATTGAGCCAGCATAGGTTTTCCAGGACTATGTGTTTTTCTGCCTGCTGGTGGGAAAGGCAGAGGAATAGATGGGAAACAGCTTGATGTTCAGTAGCCAATATACTTTATTGCCCGGCGGGTAATTTGGCATGCACGTGGTCCAGTCCAAGGATTCTATAATGTATAGACCCCATTGAGGAGAATAATCATATCAACATGAAGGCTTTAACTTTCTTTCTTTCAGTACCCATTGTACATGAGGGATAACTTAATGAATTGCATGATGTAGCTTCATTTCATAGTCACTTCTATTGTCAGTTTGTGTGCTTTGTTTTCTTTAGCTGCAGCATCTGGTTTATTTTACAAGAAAGATGAAAGCTTGTTAATATGAGCCTAAAGCCAACCTCCACCCATCTTTATCCACCCATATTGGCTCTTTGAAGTGAACTGTGGAGCTCTTGCATACTGTATATACCAGCACTAGACAAAGAATATTATTTTTCCACACATGGTTCTCCAAGTCCTTAACTGGTTTTGTAATGTTTTCCCATGAAAAGAGCAGGTGAGGTGGAGTGTGCTGCCGAATCATTGCTGCATGTGAGACAAACATGGAGATACACATGGGTTTCCCTAGAATTCATGTCTACATATTTCTTTTATATTGGCTAAAATATGCTGGATTTGTATTGCATGCACTAAAAACAATTTTAAAATTCAATGATGGTGGTCCATTGGCTGATTTCAGAAGAGCCCTGCCACAGAAATATACTGATGATGCTGTGTTTTTCTTTTAAGTAAACAATTAACACAGATGTGGTGTGACTGCATTTGCTTACATTTGTCGCTTGCAGCCAACAGAGGCAGCTGACGCAAGCAGTGCATTTGGCCATAATTTGCAGAAGATATGAGTGGCTGGAACATACTAAGCATACAGATGGACAGAAAAGAAGTGGATAATGCTGCAGAAGTTGACTGAGAGTAGACTTCAGTGGTTGTCTAGAGGGATTGTCTTTTTCCTCCACCATGGAACCATGTCATTATTTGAAACAATTGTAAGGCTGACTGCAGTTATTGTTCTAAGATGGACTGATTGCTTGTCTAAGATGGACAAAACATAACCTTTTAAAGTGTTTTTTGAGGGAAAAGTTTGCCTTTTTAACACATACGTCATTATAAAAGGTTAAAAGAAACTACTGTAGGAGAAACAAATATCCTGTTCAGCGTGCTAGACTCAAGGGCAACCAGGATACCCCAACATCAAACAACTATTGATGTTTTATAGCCTACTGAGGCAAAGAGTATAGAAGTATTTGACATGACATAAAGATTGTTGTCACTTTAAACAGAATTATATTGAAATGTTTGGATTTTGTTTATATTACTATAAATCCCATTGAAATATATAATCTCTTTTACAGTGGGGTCCCAAAGTTTTTACACCACATGGTTTATTGGATGTCTTTTACAATTATTATATTATAAAATTATAACACCAATGTTCATGGACTAAAAGAAGATTCTAGGCCATCTTACTATTGAGATCCCTCCCTGCCTCTTTCCCTCTTTTGATCCCTCCATTGATTTTATTACCCTCCTCTGTATTGAACATGTGAAATTATTCTCATGTTGCAGTTAAGACCCTGGAACAGGGAAGGAGCTAGAGGCAGCTGCACATCACTACGCTACACCAAGCTGTAAACGGTTTCAAGAGCTGGACAGGAGGGAATGAAAAGACTGTTGTATTCAAGACCACTTGAGTCACGTGTCCAATTTTCATCTCCCTTTGCACCCATGCACATAATGTTCTGTAGGTGATTTTGTGGCTCACAATCCGTTTTTATTATTAAATGCCTTTGTTTTGTACATATGCATAGAGGTAGTGAAGAAAGAGGAGGTGTAAGGGGGCAAAGGTGGATGGGAAACAGACTGAGAGGAAAATGAAACGGAATGGGCATGAAGAGAGCATTACACAGTCCTGCAATAAAAGAGAGTTGTTACTTTGCCCAGAACACACCAGTATTGGACAGCTATGGTTGAAATATGAACTTTCTTGGATCTGATTGCAGAACAAATTCTGGATCATGGCTTCTGTGCTGTATTTTTCATTACACTTGGGGGAAAATGTTCCTTTCTTGTCAGAAGGAACATATCCTGAGCCATGCACAGGATCCATCTGTGATCTTTAAGTTGGCAACAAATACAGCTACAGTAAAATATTTCTAATTTGTTGCATTTTGTAGGGAAACAAAGAAACATTATGCAGTAGGTTATGTCACTGCTATAGAACACAGGAGAGCATGCGACTGCGACCCATTTAAAAGTCTCCATTAAGTTGCTGCAAATCTAAGGGACCTCAGTGGAAAATAAGAACAGCTGGGCACTGTACCATAACACTGTCCCTGAATCCATTTGAAGTTTCGGGGGGGGCCTCTCTGTCTATAATATTGCTTTAAAATTGTAGGGTGGTCCTCAAACCTCAACCCCCTAGCCCACCCCTTGTTCCCTGCACTGGGACTGCTTAAAGGCACTCCTATTGAAATTGTGTTTATATAGCAGCATGAAGAGAAAACAAGAGTAAGATATATCTTCTTCAGTAAGTGCAGAGATGGAAGGTTTATGGATACACCCAAATACTAAGGAAATGCAGGGGTTGATACCCACAAAACAATTGTTGTAGAGTCATTAATTTTTAGTGGGAGGGATGAGTTAAGGCACTCGTCCAATAATAATTTTTTGTTGCAAGTTAATACTGTTAATGAACACTTTATAGTCTGTCATGTTGTGTAACGTGCGTCAAAGTCTCTATGAATCATTGACTTTAAAACATCATACTTAACCTTGGAGTGGGATCACAACCACCCAGATTTTACAGCAACACTGTACAACACTGCGGGGAATGTGCCTCCTAAGATGCTGGGAATAGCTCCAGCACTGCTATAAAACCGGTAATGAGAGAGAGTTGAACAAAAGGATCATTATTAAGTGTTTTTACAGTGATAATCTTAAATTTTTAGCCTTTTTAACTAAACTTGTTCTTTTTCGGGGGGGGTTTTGTAATTTTTCTGTAAAATTATTATTTTGTATTCTCATTTTGCAATTTCTGTGCTTCATTCTACCATGTTCCTGGACTGAAGCACAGAAGTGGTAAATTATTTTGAGTAAATAGGTCACAGCATGTGAAGCAGGTTGCTTTGCATGGGAATGTGAATCAACATCTCATTGAGAGAGACCGAGAAATACAGATTACACCAGAAATGTTGAGGGATTTCTATAGATTACAACCATATCCTCCAGAATTATTTCTTGTCAAACAGGGGTCTGTTCAGCAGCATTGACAAGAGGAGAGGATGGAACAAATTCATTCCTCTCCCATTTCTTCTCTCTTTTCACACTGCTTCCTGTTACACAAAGGGTCCTCTGTGAGAAGAGATGGTGTGTGGCAGGGGAGGAGGGGAGAGCAGGGAGTTGGTTTGAGGGTTATTGGGGGGAACTGTGGTGGATGGCGTTGCACTGCTGGCTAAATAGTTAATTTATTACAATTCTTTCCTCACAGATGCGTCACTCTGCATAGCTAGACAGATAGCTAACACAACACACGAGACTGAACTCAGTTTTATTGGAGCTTTAAATTGTAAAACTACAAGCACAAGAAACACAAGAATACACATATATGTTATGTTGTAGCAATGAAACACGTGCAACATCATTATAACCATCTTAGCATTGCAGTGAGTTAGCCTGTGAGTGTATTCCCATTCCTGTGAAATTATTTAGTTTCAACCATTTTCATCTTTTACAGGTTTTCTGAAACTGGCATAGATTTAAATGTGGTAATTTAGAAGAGGGAGGGGAAGATTTAAAAACTGCATTACTTCAACTTTCCAGGATGTTTTATTTATTTTAATGTCAACATTTGCATTGTGTTTTAGCTTCAATGCTAGAAGATGTGGCACACACCTTTTAATAAAGATCTAAAGTGCCACCTCGCCATTGTCAATTGTTGCACCGCCATATAGTGATAACTCATAATCAGAATCAGAAATACTTTATCAATCCCAGAAGGGAAAATATTTTTTTGTGTTTTTTTTTGATTAATACAGTCACATCAGTAGCTCTTTTTCCTCACATATGCAAGACAACACAATCAGACTGAACATTGTCTCAATTTACTGTAATCTAACAAAAATTTAACATTTTGTTGATTTTAACTAACCTTCCAGAGGCTGCCGTTTAATATTGTATGTTGCATTAGATATAATTTTCGATATGACTCGATATGATTTTCCCATTTGATATCAGGTAATTGAAGCTTGAACAACTCTGCCCATTTTTAAAATGTGTTTTTGTGAATTATTCCAAGTCATTGCTTTCTGAGCTGTAATGCCTTGTGTATTTTGGCATTTATTTTGTTTAATATAAGCTTTATGAGTGTTAATAAATGAAAGACTTTTCTAAACATCTGCAGAGGCACTCTTCAACAGAGAAGTGGGGGCCTGTACTCATCAGTTTTTCCTTTGTGTTTGGGTCACTAAATTTGGTTTATGTCTAATCGATTATAAATGAAGGAATGGCTCTGCAATAATTCTGCTCTCTGTTAAACACAGACCTTAAAACAAATCATACAGTTTATCTTAAAGCTGTTTTTCATTCTGTACCATGTGTGTGATACAGCCTCCGACAACATATGGTATAACTTTACTGTACTACCGGCTTGGGAGAGATCTACACTATTTCACTTGACATCTCACTTGCTTGCCCATCTGTGCTATGAAATGATTCTTCTAAAGCTAAAGATCTTCTGGTTAACTGGTTTATCTTCTTACATGTTTGATTCTGTCAGTAGTTTTACAGATTTTTATGTTTTTTAAGCATGTTATTATTCTGATCATGCTGCGCTTGGAGTTTTGACACCATCTGGTTCCAATCTGCAAATGGATGCTAAAAGCCCACTTTTTAGTTAGAAGTGAAATTTAAACATCATGTCAGAGAACTGATTGAAGTTGATGTCTGTCTTTTATTCACAATGCCAGGTGGCTGAGTGACCCCATCTGTGTCCTTGGCTGGAGCGCCGGTAGGGACCCTGAAGTCTGCATGGATTGTATGACTTTTATGGCTCTTTAAATCTATCATGAAAACAAAGCACATGTGGCCGTAGTGTTGACTCCTGGGATATTCATTAAATTGGTACTAGTATAATAATTTGCCATGAATCCATCCAAATTATCTCCCTACACGCCAGACCTGACAGTAATATCTCGATTGTCACTTGATACTGAATTTTCCTCCTAACTAAAGCTGTTTTCAACCACATGCTGGCTTTCAGCCTCACTGTGGCTCAACAAGGCATTTCAAAATTCAGTGTTTCTCTTTTATTTCAACTCCAACCGTGGATCTCTTAAAATACAATAAACTGGGTGATAATGATTTCACAGCGATAAATTGAGTTAAGAAACTTAAGAAACTATGCAACTTTTACAATATTTTTGCAGTACAATATTTTTGCAGAAATATTTAAATGGTGGCACCTTACAGCAGACACTATGAGTATTACAATACAATTTTTTTGTTGCAAAAATGCAGAAAAACTAAATGCAGATTGGTTTCCCATAAATGATGTCTTGAATGAATGTACTCATTTCCCAGGGCCACCGTAAATTCTCTAACTCTGCTAGTGTGGTCTGTGAATGCATTCCAGAAAACCTAAAGACAAATGTGTTGGTTTTGACAACATACTGTAATTACACCTAGGTTTCCATGGTTGCCTTTTGTTTATCTTTACAAAGCTCTATCAGAATGGAATTTACAGCTTTCCATTCAAAATATTTAAAGAGGCCTACTGTTATTGCTTTTAAGGACCGGAGGTTTTGCATCTTATAACCCATTTTACTACAGACCATGTTACTGCTAACATTTAGTTCAAAACATAGTATACTGCATTGAATTTTTGTTGTTGTTCTTCTTCTATGACTTTTCTGGTGCTCACTGAGTTCCCTTAATTTGAGTACAGTATACAAATCTGCTTAAAGTGTAACTCCACCCTCAAATTCAGCTGGAAGTCTCCAAGTAGATTTAACAAAATGCAACTAGTGAGGGAACAACTGTAGGAGGCGTGGCCTTGTGGCTACGTAGTGTGTGGGTCAGGAGTGTAGACTGTATATAAAAATGGACAACGTGTCTCCACTTCTTCCTACTGTACAAAAATGAAGCCAAAACATCTCAGATACGGGAACTACCATCTTGCGCTGGTGACATCATTTGGAGATAGCGTCTGTGCAGTAGGGATGTGCGGATTGATCCAAATATCGATAACATCGATACCAACGTTGGTATCTGTATCGGATCGATACTAGCCTGATGGGATCAATACTTTAATTTCAGTTTCTCTCCTCTACGTTCAGTACTTGCTACCGTTTCATCAAAGCATGTCTGAGTGCAAACGTTGTTCCTTTGACATTGTTCATGCAAGCTTTGCTCCTCCTCCACTTCCTCTTCCTCCCCTTCTTCCCCCTCCTCCTCCTCCCCGCTCTTTTGTGTTTTGTTGTCATGCTGTCACGTGACTCAGCAACGCCAAGAACACACACATCAGCTGGTGGACTGCATTCTGTCACTTTTAAAACATTTGTTCTTCTTTAATCATTTTGTGCACTTTTTTGTTTATTTAAAAAATATGTTCACAATGTTCAATGCAATGTTCACAGTTACAGTTCATTACAGTAATAAAAAAAATGTCTGTCTAAAAACTCTAGGGTTTTAACATGCACATAACTAGTTAACAGTGGAAATCACAAAAAACATTTATTGTCGCTATTTAGCAGAAGTTTGGGAGCAGGACCACACCCCAATTACGTTAACCACGACACTACACCATCCTGCATAAATACCATCCTTAACCATCCCCTCGTTTCACTCTCGCTTACTGTGCCAGACGCATTCGGCACGCACCACAAGCAACTTTATGCAGCATATCGAACCACTCACCTCATTAACATCATGTAATTCGTTTCCTCCTCCCACCACTATATTCAAAATCAGCACCAGCTCCAGCAACCACGCCAGGCAGCCTTAATTTGGCACTGGGATGCCTTTGCCTCTGATGGCTCACACTCAACCACAGCAGCTGGCTTCAGCCAGTAACTACGGCACTGGAATGCCAGAACCCCTAGCCATGCACCTCCAGCAATGGCAGCAGCTAGCGCTAGCATCCAGCCATCCAACTCCAACATCTACCGCAGCTAGCATTAGCTGGGACATCTGGCACCGGGATGCCAGCACCCCCAGCCATCCAGCTCCAACAACCACTGCAGCTTGCTCTAGCGGGGGTCAGCGGAACCATAATGCCAGAACCCCAGGCCACACACCTTTGGCAATAACAGCAGCTAGCATCGGCTGGGGCGTCTGGCACTGAGATGCCAGCACCCCCAGTTTTCCAACTCCAGCAGCTAGCATTAGCCAGGGCATCTGGCACCGGGATGCCAGCACCCCCGGCCATCCAACTCCAATAACTATCGCAGCTAGCTGTTACTGGTGCGTCTGGCACCGGGATGCCAGCACCCCCAGCATTCCAACTCCAGCAGCGAGCATTAGCCGGGGCGTCTGGCACCAGGATGCCAGTGCCCCCAGCCATTCAACTCCAACAACTATCGCAGCTAGCATTAGTTGCATATTTTCTGCGTAATCCTTCTGCCGGCTTTTTGGGGGTTGTACAACCAGAAATGGTTAGCAGCAGCATAGCCCCCAGAGTTGGCAAATAAACTTCAGGTTGCTTCCTCCGTGCTCTTCGGAATCTACCCCACAATAGCCGCAGCCATCTTGTGGGTTATGAAATGGCCATCAAAACACTTAACATGAACGTTTACCGAGCAACATTAGGCTTCCCTCAATCAAAAACCAGCAGCCCAAGCATAGCTTTTTCCACCCTCAGCTCAGAGCACATCTACGCAAAGAACCAGCACCAAATCCTCACCGCCTCCCACTAACCACAGACTTGCTCTCCGCTGCATATACACTATCCGCTCCGGATATAGCAGTACTCACGTAGGTTGAACCTCAGAAGCCATGTTGTCGCTCACCTTTTTTGGGGGTTCCTCCATTACTCCGGACACTCTTTTTCAGATCAGGAATTCCCTTCCGCAATGGCATCCCCAAACACTTAATTCAAATCAATGGGCCACCGGTCCTCGCAAGCGTACCACCGTTACATCCGGTCAGATCCCAAACAGTAAAGGCAGTTGACCGCCCACCTAGAGCCTGGTTCTGCTCAAGGTTTCTACCTGTTAAAAGGGAGTTTTTCCTTGCCATTGTTGCCATAGTGCTTGCTCATCAGAATCAGAATCAGAAATACTTTATTAATCCCAGAAGGGAAATTGCTTTTTGATACAGTTACAATGCTCAATAAAGTTATTGAAAAAAGAATAACAAACAGTAGAAAATAGAGGGTG
>JAVQJD010076632.1:0-13357 GCA_036023655.1 Nannoperca australis
TTTCTACCTGTTAAAAGGGAGTTTTTCCTTGCCGTTGTCGCCTAGTGCTTGCTCATGGTGGGAACGTTGGGTCTTTGTGTGTGTGGAAGTTGGTCTCGACCGGCTCCATGTGATTGAGATAACTTTGTTATGATATGGCGCTATATAAATACAATTGAATTGAATTGAATGAGACATTGAACAAGTGTGTACACTTTGTGATAAATGGATAAGTTGGATTAAAGCCACATACAGTTTGAGGAGAGGTTACTCTGAAATAAATGTGGACACAGCAGCTGGAGAAAGAATTGGTAGCTGCATCTTGGTGACACGTGCAGGGACGACGTCGTGGTCTCGGCGCTCCCAGTGGAGCCACACGTTTACAATCAAATATGTAGGTGTGATTCTCAGGTGATTCCATTGCTGCTCCTCCACCATGTTTAAACATCTCCATGCATGTGAAGATGCATTCCCTGTGTCTCCATGGGATTCTTTTGATGGTTCAAGCAAGTCTGCAGGTCAATTAAGTCTTGTCTGTGCGCTGCTTCGCTAATTGATAAGCATTCCCACTGTGGAAGAGGCGGTGAGCTACCTGGGAAATGTCATTTATTAATGTAAATGTTCACTTCCAGTTCAGTTTTGATTGATGATGCTCTGTTTTTACAGCAGCTAATACAAACACATTACAATGAACCAAACAACTGATACTGAATGTGAACAGTAGATTAATAAGTGGTGTCCATTTCCACTGTCACTTTCCATTTCATATGGAATAAAGTTCATTTATATTCCATATTACTAAATTGCATTCAAATGCACTTTTGGAGAAAAACTATTTTGTGATGCGACTGTCTCACATCCATGTAGTAAACCATGCACTCCCTCTGCAGTTTCTCAGCTCCATACTTACTTCCTCCCTCTGCTGATTAAGCAAAAAGTCTCAGTCAGGGTGGGACGGTCCAGGTTAGAGGGAGACAAAACAAGTGTGGTTATGTCTCAAAGCAGCAATAACGAGGAAGCAAGTGAGCTAGACAAAGAAATCTAGCTCACAGACGTTGCTTATTCTTTTGGGGGGAAAAGTGTCCATAATTATTTCTGGGGATTATCTGTGGAGTGTCCAGGACATGTTGAGTCTTTCAAAGGAAATGTCTTGAAGGCTGCAGCACAAATTCAGTTTCATTCACCTCCATGGTATCTCAAACCATCTGTAAATAAAACCCAAACTATCTGCACGGTTAACTCTCACTAGAAGTGACATTTGTTGTCAGCTCTCAGTCCACGCCTCCTCTGGCAGATTGTAAAACCTGCCTGCATGGACTGCATTACAACACTGGTTTGAAATCTCCGCAGGCACATCAGAGTATCACAACAAGTGTAAACAGTCTTTAACACACTCTCCACCAATACTGGCTAAATCGTTACAACCACATAACCCGATTAGTTCATCAGACAGCAGCTGTTTAGACCATTGCCTTTCTATTTTTCATCATTTGCCCGGTGCCTGGGAGGTAAGCCTATGATTAGCAACCATGACCAGAGCATTTAGAATAGTAGTAGCGATAGAGCGGAGCAAAACTGAGCACCACCTGATCTCCTGTCAAACTTAATCCAAGAGAATCTGCTCACACATCACATCCAGCAAAAAGCCTCTGGACATTTTCACAGCAGATGCTCAATCGCTCACTAGATTCTGTTTTATAAACATTTGGATGTTGGGATCTGGTCAAACTGGTCCGATATTTGGTGTTCAGATCACAAAAGAAAGATTAAGATATCCAGCATTTTTATTTAGAAATGTTCAATTCTGAGAAAATAAATGAGACCTTGTGAAGACCATTAGTTAGTATGGACTTCATGTTGGAACTACTGTATATGCATTTTAATCCCAATGAACGTGTCATGGCACGTTGGCATCCATTACAGCAACAATATAGCACTAGCAAACAGATGGTTTGTTACCTTCAGCGGGCTGTTGATATTGCGCAGTTAGGGGTGTGGCCCCCGTGATATACAGTTAAAGCATATTTACCAAGTTCTGGGAGTTCTCACTTCCGTTTTATCCATAGATTTCAAGAAGGCATTTTGACACAAAGGTCAAGTTTATCAGTTTTTCATGTGCACAAAACACACCACAGAAACATAACAAAAATGAAATTGATGACTTCCTGTCTTTTTTTTTGTCTGTTTGAAAATGTTACCCCAACCCTCTTTCTACAGGTGAGAGTGCACGTTCATACCCAGCATCATTCTGCCCAAACTCACCTGACACTAAGACCTTAGGCATGGTGACGCTCTTCTGTTGAAACGCGCCCTGAGGACTGGTAAAGGGAGGTCAGCCACTGGACCACTGCAGTGGGGAAGTGTGGAGCCCTGAGCTCGGTCTGTGCAATATTAAGCTCCCTCTGCCTCAAGTGTAACCAGAACCTGCTCTGCCCTCACGGTACACGCCTAGAAGTAACACGGAACTCATACGCGTCCAAACTCTATTTTAAGTTGTCTAAAATAAACTCACTGACGGGCACAGCGTGTAGACAAAGAGATGAGAATGTGTGTGTGAGGGGATCCGTATTACACAACACCCCGATGGCTGCAGGAGTGGCTCTGCACTTGGCAGGTGGGCTTTTAAATGGCCGCTCAGGAGTGAATCTTCAGATTCACATCACACCTTTTCTAGCAAACGCAACAGGTGATGGAATTATTGTTGTTCAGTAAATAAAGAAAAACATTGGTTTTGAAAATTATACGTAAAAAAAAAAAAAAGGGAAAATCTGTGAATTGGACATGTTGCAGCTGTTGCTAGCTGCTGTTACCAAGAATACACCCTCAGCTCCGCGCTGGTACTTTTCCAAAGCCTTTGAATGACTCTTGAGTCGTTTGACACATTTCTTGGCCAGTTGGACAATAAAGGCTTGTTTTAGTGATTTTATTTGAAGTGTATTTTTACAGCATTTGACGAATTTCTGCTAGTAGGTCTAATTCTGTTGAGCCTCGCAGACCCAGCTTTGGAGACTATTTTGCTTCCTAGTTCCCCTCATGCAAGCGGCTCTGTGAGGCTGTACTTAGGCACTGCTGTGATTTTAACTAAATGCTAACACTAGCATGCTAACATGCTTGTTAATTGTAGGGTAAGGGCAGAAATCTCAGAGACAGGTACTTCAAAACTATCTTCATTGCTAGATACCAGAAAAGGTAAGTAGAAAATGCGTCTTTTCTAATTCCGGGTAATGGATTTAGTTTTTTGGGGTTGTTACGTCATTGAACTCAATTTGCCGTTCACTTGTGTAACACACTTCTGCTTCTCCGTTACCCCTGAGGAGCTGCACTTAACAAGTCATCTATTTTTAGGGAATGCGATCCTAAATGTCAAAGTTCCTCTTATATTACAACTAGTTAAAGAGATCAAGTTAGAAACTGGCGGTCAGTCGGTTCAGCCGTTAGAAATGAAAATGTTGACAGAATGTTTTAGTTTCTGAAAAGCTACCGGTGAAACAGGACATTTTGTTTATACCTTTAACACATTTTAAAATTCCAGCCAAAACTACAGTATATAGTTTATATATTTATAATGAAACTAGTGACACAGCGACAGAATCGACAATATTGTAACTATCTTGAATGCTATAAATTCAGGTGTTGGCTGTGGTGCTGTTTTGACAGCCTGTTCTCTAAAGAAATTCTTGAATATTTAATAAAAGTCCTTTCAACAATTTGTGGTTTCTGACGAATCAATCTTCAGCTGGTCATCTGAAATATTCTGACTGATAACTACAAGTTTAAAGGCTGAACATTTCCCTGCATGCTGCATTTTTGACCACAAACTTGGCAGAGTTGCCACATGAACGTGAACTTGAAGGACAAACGATTAAAAGGCAAAAGAAACACCCAGGCTGACATGAGTAAACAGTTCTCTACAGAACTTATTATGCGTGGTGGAGAGAGATCTGGCTGTTCCTCACCATGATATCAGCAGCTGGACACGTGGTTTACACGGGCAAGGGGGAGCAGAAAGTCCAACTTTCCCCGTGTCACATTACTCCCATCGTCATCACCCGGACTGTCAGACGGTACCAAATTACAACAGGTGCTCCCCTGTCCGGCTTCTGGTCCGAGAGTTGTTTGGGTTGTGTTTGACCACACAGACGTTTCCTGTGGTTTCCACTTTTCTAATTTATTTCAAAATGTCATGTGATACCCTAGGAGAAGAGTCAAATGAACACCGAAGCTGTGAACACCAGAATGAAACTTATCCAAAAGAAGCACCTCTGTTTCCATATTTCCACTATAAAAATACTTTGAGTTTTGTCTCATAAAACAATCTTTTGTTTGTTATTGAATATTGCTGCACGTTCTGGTTACTTTACAAGCTTGAAGTGCACGTGGAAAGAAATCTAAAGCCTGTGCTCCCCCAGCAGCCACACAGAGACCTGACATAAAGTGATAAATATCTCTGTTGTCTGCAAGTCTGAACTGTGGAGTTTGTTACAACACAACATCTTTTATGCAGTGGTTTGATTATATGGTCACTGGGTGATAATAGATAAACCCCCGAAAGCAGAACATTAGCTTTTAGTAAAAGTTGAAGTCACTGAAATAAAAAGGTGTGTTTTAATGAATGGAACCAGCACAGACTCGTGCTGGATAGTAACGGCTCACTGGTGCACTGGTTTACAAGTTCAGCATGTTTACATGTTGTGCTTGGATTGTAATCTCACTTCCTGTCAAAAAGATAAAGAGGAACACCCAGATCTAAAAACAGCATAAGCACATAATAACTGGTGAACACACACATACAGCAGCCGTTTGTTTTCAGGGAAGTCGAGTGTTGACTGTTGAGATGTAGGGCGCTGCATTCAGTTCTAGTTGTTCTAGGACAACATCCTATAGACGATCTTTTCTAAAACTACTCGGCACATTAAACACTAAAAGCATCATTTAAAATCTCTAGATATAAGAGCTTATATAAAAAACAACAAAAAGTTGTTGGTACAAATGATGAAGGTAGTGGAGGGGGTATGGAGTGAATAAAGTCTCAATATGATTTGGAAATGCTTATTACATCATTTGTAAATTTGTAATAAGAAAAACAAGATTTGGAAATATTGATATACTTTGTCTGGACTGGCTGTTTTCCCAGCAGAAGACCTCTGCCACCCAGCAGTGGCTTATTTAAACCATATATTTACATTTATAGGTTACTGTATGGAGTCTGTGGTTGTGTCATCTGTATGCAGGACCCCGAGCAGATCTGGTACCTTAACCGGTTGTTTGTTGACACATTAGCTTTACAAAACAATTAATACATGTAAAATGCAACATATAGTACCTTTAAATACATAATAGAATATAAAGTATCATGTATGAGAAGTTGAACTCTCTATCAAGGCAGAATTCAATGGAAAAATGTGAGTGGATGCTCGTTGGCTCTGGGTTGACACACAACTTGAATACAATGAACATGTGAAGAGAAGCAGCAGCAGAGGCGACTGTTTGGTTTCATATTAACCTACAGAAGTCAAATTTTGCTTTGTTTTGTCAGGCAAAATGGAAACTAGGCAAGATGGGTGGGATCTTAAACTGTCCTCCAGTGGTAGATGCATTCAGGAATTTTAATTGGTCTTAATTGCTCGAGTGTTCCTCCCAACCAGAACATTTCCTCCCAGAGCAAAGAGGTCAGAGCAGCTGCACGACAGCCAGGACAAAAAGACAAAAAGGTAGGTTTTCTCAAACATTTTGTCTGGGATATTTCTTTTAAAAGCCTGTTTTCTGTATTTTTGGCCATTGTTACTGTAGACATCTTACATAATATTGCTATAAACTGCCCTGAAACCTGACCGACACATGACGGGCAGACATCCCTGCACAATGTGCCACGCACTGACTGAACTTCAATGTCCCTTTCAAATCACAGACAATGGAAGTAAAGGTGTCGGTGAACGGTACCCAACGCGTGGTCTGCGGAGTTACAGAGGAAACAACATGCCAAGAAGTGGTCATAGCATTGGCTCAAGCCCTGGGTATGTATGTCTGTGGCACTACATAGTCATAAAATGTATGTCCTACCACGTTGACCAAGCTGACAAACGGCTTTCTTTCTCTGTAGGTCAACCCGGACGCTACACATTACAGGAGAAATTTAAAGACTTCCAGCGATGCATGGCGCCCAACGAACGCCTTCTGGAGACTCTTAAGAAGTACGGTGAGCAGGCCAGGGAGGTCCAACTCACGCTGCTCCACAACGGACCCTCAGCGTGGGATGAAATGAGCAGGACAAAAGTTGGCAGATACCAGCCCTGCCCGCCACTGAGACGAAAAGACGCAGGCACCAGAATGCGGCAGGGCAGCGCTTCACTAAGTTTGCACCGTCAAAGCTTGCCGCCGTTGTCCTGTTTGAGACAAGAGGCCGAGCAGCAGAAAGAGGACCCGAAAAGACCTAAAAGAAAGTCTCTGACACTCATGGAGGAGGCCTGGGAGTGGCTGGAGAGTCTGGGTAAAGCCAAGGTCTACAGTACTGCTGCCTGTGATAACAAGCAAAGCAGCAAGAGGACGGACAAAAGGAACAGAACCTCTTTGGATTTTTCTCTCACTGTTGACAAAGACGACTCGGGTCAAAGTAGTAGATGCAAAGTCAGAGGTCCGAAAGGTTTAAAGTCAGACTTGGACCATCAAACATCATGCTGCCTGGGAAGTCAGACGAGGGGTAAAGAAAGCAAGCTCTCCAAAAAAACTCAAGAGGCTAAATGTGACCTGTCCAGTTCAGACTGCGCTACAGCTAAAGATGAGACAAACAGCCTGAGAGAAACCATCAAATGTCAACTCCGTTGTTTGCAGGATTTACAGGTCCAGGTAGCGCGCACAGACAAACAGATTCTTGAGCTTGAGGAAAGACAGAGGGCCAAAAATGCTGAGCAGGAAGCTGAGCAGAGAACGGCTGAAGAAGAGATGGAGCAGATCCAGTTTTGGGAAAACGAGTTAAAGGCAGAGGAAGGTTACGAGCGAGACTTGCAGTGTCAGTTCCTTGAGATGAGGGCGAAGGCTGTCGAGTGCAAGGGCAAACTGGAGGAGTACAAGCTCAAAGTGCAGGGTCTTGATGTCTTTGCCACTCCCAACGCTGTTCAAGAGGACTCGCAGAGGGCTTCAAGAGCTGGTGCAAATGCTGCCACGGAGATCTCAGCCGTTTCAGCTAAAAACCCAAATCAGCAACGATCTGATCCAGACGGGAATGTAAATATTAACAGGAAGTTCCTGCCCAGAGAAGCCTCAAAACCTCCTCACGCGCCAGTTAATCTCAACCAGATAAAGGAGCGACGGCCCACGGGGCCCACGGAGCTGAGGGAGTGGTGGACGCGCTGGTCTGAAGCCCAAAGCTCTCCATCGCAGACTAAAAGGAAGGTGATTCACCGCTCTGAGCTCACTATATATCTGGGCAGCACCAAGGTTTAGAACCAAATGAACAGGTTTTAAGGTCAATAAACATTATGAATGCACTGTACACGTGGTAATTCCTTAATATGCAAGACACTGATCCTCCTGGTTTGACTTGTATTGAGTATTTGTATCCAGTACTTCTTGTTTGTGTGTGTTTGGGACAGAGCACGTAGCTTCGCTTGGTTTATCCACTCAAGTGAGCCCCCTAGTGCTTAAATAGGTTCCATATCAGAAGTGAGCCCCAGTGGTCCTCAGCAAGAACACAGTGGGAGCCGGGGGGGAATCGAACACCCTTCACAGCAGGGATCGATTCCATTAAATACATTAAATTCAAAAAATGTTTTAATTTAAGTAAATTATGGGATAAGTTGTATGTGCTACACCCTTACTGGAAGCGAGGGAAGTATTGCTGCCTTTGACATAAATCAATTTTTTTTTTCCCTAGCAGACAAGCAAAAATGTAAAAATGATGTTTATTGATAATGCACAAGAACTTTTTATACTGTATTGTATCTTTTTTTTTTTTCAGGATAATCTAAAGTTCCTTCATTTTTATTCATCACCTGCAAAAACAACAGGATTTTTCCAGGATCGTTTCTAAAAATTCCTGGAAACATTATTCCTCAACTATTGTTAAGTCCTAAACCCAAAGAAAATGTATTTTGTTCCTCACTTGCCTTCATAGTTCTGTCTGAGGGTGCAAGCAAATAATCAGCTTTTAAGAAATGAGGGACTGGATGATGCATTTAACTGATCTCTGCACCGGCACAAGTTTTCACCTTAGAGGGAAGAAAGTGGCTAAGTGGTCGGAGAACTTTGACTGAGCTTCGTCTCTGGTGAGAAGTTACGTCATCTGCTGCAGGCCGTAGTTAAGGGTTGCACTCGGCTATGACAATGCACATTTTTGTAACGGCTTTTGGCTTTAATAAAGCAGACTACAAATGTTATTTCTTGTCATTGAGTGGAGGCCGTCTTTGGACTGCAACGTTGTTTATAGAATGGTTTTCACCTTGCAACTTTATAGTTTTTGTATTCAGTTTCAAATAAAGCAGACTTCTCTGAAATAAGACGACAAAATAGCTCATGATTTTCCTAAAATTTTAATTTATTGTTTCATTCAAGACCATTAACAAAAGTACATGAGAACCTCTGTACGTGGTTCAACTGAAACCCGGTGATCTCCAAAGTTGAAATTAATGTTGACTGTAACTTAATGTGCAGAGGCACAATGGGTCACCCACCATGTTTCCAGAGCACAATAAACGATATCCTGATTCTTAATGCTTTTTTTTTTTTAAAGTGAATTTCTAATACTTTTCCGTTCTCCCTCTTTAAGTTAAATTTGTTTCGTTATATCTGAAGTTTGAACTTTCACTAAGAAAACAAAAGAAAAAGAAAAAGAAAAAAAGAGAGCACACATTACATACAGTATAGTTCAACCCACAGGTTTGGGATGCATATCAGTATTATTTCTACTAGAAAAGAAAGCCACCCTAAGATTGTTCTGAATATTTTGGCGGTTGGCTGGGAACAGAGGATACATCAAATTTTTTCTTGTTTTTTTTTATTTTTCTTTTTTCATTTTGCTTGTAGTTTTTAGGCACCTTATTCTTACTTAATTCAATATTAGCAGATTGAGTTTCCATGAAAAAAAAAACAAAAAACAAAGCAAAAATATGTGCGAGAAAGAAAACAAACAAACAAAAAAAACAAACATAGTATAAAAAGAACTGTAGATATAAGATGCCACAAGGAATTCTGCACCTGGGAAAAATTGCTTAAGTGGAGCATGTGAATACCAAAAAAAGGCATCTAAATGCTCCATATTGGTAAACGTAAATCCAATAGATTAATTACTTTGACATTCACCACCCACCACACACACCATGCTTTCACTTCAGCTCTTCAATAAAGCATTTTTAAAAACTGCTCAAAAAACCGAGCAGAGAAGAATCCTCAGTTTAAGCTTGCACATATGAGAAATATGATCCTCCTTATGGAGGGAACTTTGCTTTGCTTTATGCGTCTTGTAGGAAAGCATACAGTAGTGGAAACCTGACAGGGAAACCATTTGAAGTTTCCATGGGTAAAGGAGCAAATATATGAGAAAAAATAAAGAAAAAGAAAATGGAGCAGATGCTCAAAGACATGCCAACATCGCACTCATTCACTCAGGCAGAACTACTGGACAGATTACAGGTGCAGAATTCCAGGCAAAGCAGATTCCCAAAAAAAAAAAAAAGGGACAGACAGTCACACAGTCATCACTCTGATGTGGAGGGGACAAGACCCTCAGAAACAAATACCTCCGTTACACACTATAAATCACTTCTAGGATACATCACACACACACTCAGAGATCCCATGTAACACTGCAGTGTGAAACTCCGCATCAAGTACATCATACATGGGAGGCAGGGAACCGTGGAATGAGAAAAGTTGCACATGCCGATTACTGTATGTGTGCGCATGTTTTGTGTATGAGTTTGTGTGTACAAGCATGTGTCAAATCAAATTCCCTTATCCCCTGCTGTTGCCCTTTTCGGCAGCATCCAGCCAACACCAAACGGGGGCCGGCTCTGTATTGCTCAGTCAATGACCCCGGGCTGGCGAGTCTTGCGCTCCACGTTGAAGCCCTGTGTAAGAGAGGACAGACGTGATTAATATTTTTTATTCATTAATAAGAAGGAATTTATTGAAAGCACCAGGTAGGAAAATCGACACCTTTCAGATTGGATTGATTGTGAAAATAAGCACGGTAAAGAAGAATATATACATATAAAATAAAGCAAATTTTAAAAAGTACTGTAAAAAAAATATAAAAGTGGGAAACCAGCAATAAAAATGTGATTATATTCTGCATGAACAGCATTATCCAGTTAATGGTGCAGTATGTGTGCCGAAATACATTCTTAACAGGTTTGTATTTACAATATTTTACATTTGAATCTATGATCACTTTAAGCGGGAATAGCTTGCTGGTACCTTTGAATTGTCTGGACCACGGGGCTGTCTTACAATGACCAGGCGAGGAGCACTGGCGTCGTCAAGAGTGATGCTCTTCAGTCGGTTCACCAGACGGTCGGGACGTGGAGTCACCACGGGTTTAGGCCCCTCGCTGTTGATGTTGGATACGTTATGAGAACTCAGGGTCAACGTTGGGACAAACCACATCACAGACAAGTTTAGCCAAAATGTGAAGCAGGTTCTACACCACTCTGTGTCCCCTGGCGTCCCTACCTGACTCTGCGAACGTTGCAGGCACTACATTTTCCTGTGCGTTGATTGAGGACGACGGAGAACTCCACCTCATCCCCGGTCTGGAGCTCCAGACCATCTTGAACTTCTTTGACATGGAAGAACAGCTTTTTGCTCTCACCAACTTCGTATGTGATGAAGCCAAACTGGGGGAAACAAAACATCACGACTTCAGGACTCACAGTCAGCAAGTCATTTCTGCTACGTGTCATGCAATGAGCACGGATTCAACTGAAGACAATTAAGCGATTGCTACCTGGTCTTTGACACACTCCACCATGGCTCTACGCTGAGGGACCACATTACAGGCCATCTTCTGTCCAGTTTGAGCTACTACGCAAACCTGGAACTTCACAAGTTCTCCTTTCTGCAGACAATCTGCCTTGTTTGCCATTCCCATTATTCCAAAGGGATAATTCTGGCCTTTAGTTCCACCTGAAACAACCAAGGAGGGAGGGAGGGGAGGAGGTGTGATTTCAAAAACAGTTACTTTAAATGTTGGGGCTACAAGTCCCATCATAACTTGCCACCAACCTTCTTCTGTGATTTCGATAAGCCCTTGGTATTCGGTCTGGGAGGGGTCCACACTGCGCAAGGGGCGCATGACTTTCCCCATCATCGCTGTAGCACCAACATCCTCACCAATGCCATTCACTAAAGGTGAGAAACAGTGGGTTTTATTTGTTGTCCCGCCTACACTGCCATGTCAACATTACAAAGAAGAATGTGAATGAAATTAAACCCCTTGTACCTGCTGCCACTTTGGTAACCTTTTCAGCGCTCACTTTGTTTCCTTTTCCCTTAGAGAGCGTGTACTCCACGGTGTCGCCCAGCTCCAAGTTCTCCAAGTCTCCACACATTTCACTGAGGAGAAAACAGATATATTGAGACTTTGATGTGAATCAACAGATCTGTGAATGCCATTAAAACATAAAGCAGCAGCTGACCTCCAAAAGGCATCTTACAACTTCAGTCTCTACCTGTAGTGAAAGAAGATCTCCTGGTCATGGTTTGCTGTCTCAATGAAGCCAAAGTTGTCTTTCAGTGTGGCAACAAATCCATGCAGTCTCTTGGCATTGCTGGCGTTGCGGTTAAGGACCCTGATGGAGGCTGCGCTCTGCTGGCCAGTTCGCTTCACTTCGTTGATGGAGAACTCCACCTAAAAAAGCACAGACGCTTAATAATGTCACAAAGGGACGGGGGAAGACAAAATATGACATCACGTTTCACCCAACTAAATCACCACTGCAGGCACAGCTACAAAAGGTGGGTCATATTGGCAGCATGTGTCTGGTATATGAGCAGAACTCATGTTGTCCACCTCTTCTGCAACAGCCGAGTTTGTGACTTCAAAATGAAAGTTCTTTCAAAAAGAGGAGTTCACATTTTGTCGACCCTCTAAACCATCTTCACGTAAGTGTAGAGTGTCACTCAGTTGATACCTTGTCTCCAACCTGTGGGTAACCTCCCTCCAGGTCCTTGGCATGGTATGGCACAGTGAGCTTCACTCCACAGTCTTCATATGCAATCACTCCTTCCTCAGCTTCCTACAGAGAGTTCAACAAGTCAAATCCACATCATTTTTGGGCAACGGGCATCATCAACGCTTGATCCAGCGGGCACCGGGCTGAGGCCGATTGTCTCGTCGACGCTACACCAGCTTCTCAACCAAACTCGTGTAAGCCACACCCGTGTCTCAGTGTATTGGGAGATGTGTGCAGATAGCCTACACAAGTCATATGAGAGCCACGAGTGTGCGCAAGGCATCATTCTGTAGCAGCCTTGTTGGTTAGCATTAGCCTAGTGTACTGCGACACTCCAGTTACAGCCTACAATGTAGGGCTGCATAATTACCCATCACTATTAGGAACGCATCATTTATCCTCTCCTCAGCATAATCAGTGTTAGGCAATAAAAAATAATAAAATGTATAAGAGAAGTATACAGATTAGGAAGGCCAGGCGGCTTGATGACACCCATGGTGAAAATGGACACGACTACATGCTTTCAATTCAAGTGCCAAAAAAAGCACCAGAGTAATGGAGACCAGAGATTAAATGACTAGTTCAGGTGCTGCTTAGAACATTTAAGTAGGACCAAAAGACAACGATTGCTATACATCTACTAAAAGACGCTCACAGACTGTTCCCAAAAACCATACTAGTAATTTGGACAATTGTTTCATCATTAATTGTGCAGCCCTACAACTCACTGAAGTGATAGGGTTATAGTCCATGGTAAGGGTTAATTGGTGATCCAACACCATGCTGTCAACTAAAGAGTAAAAGGAGGCAATCAGCGGGCCAGAGGCCTGCAGAGACCAACCTTTTCTACAACTTTACCCTTGGAAAAATAAGAGAAACAAACAGCCGTTAGAGAGCAAGGCTAGTCAACATCACAGGTAAACACAGTAGTCTTGCACTGCATTATGACTTTTATAATGCATTTTATGACTAAATCCTACCTTGTCTTTTTTCTAACCAATAAGGAGCAAGAAGAGGAGGAAGTCATTGGAGGAGAAAGCAAAGAGGAAAATTAGAACTAAACAGAAATTGGGGAAAGAAGGTAATGGGTAGATAATGTGTGTGTGTGTGTGTGTGTGTGTGTGTGTGTGTGGGGGGGGGGGGGGGGGGGGACAAAACGGGGGTATTTTTTTTTTTTGCTGGTGGTTATTTAAATGAAAAATGGGTTGCAT
>JAVQJD010076638.1:0-12007 GCA_036023655.1 Nannoperca australis
GGGAAGAAAGAGATGCCGTGCCTCCTGACGAGAATGACCAGGGAAGTGTTCCCGTTCGCCAAGGACTCTCCGGAGAAACACAGCGGGGCCGCGGGGCTCTCGGCCACCTCGCTGCTCTGAACTGATAACGTCAGAACCCGGAGGCCTTCAGTCAGTTAGAACATGACTGTATGTGACTGTACGTGACTGTAACGACTGTATGTGACTGTAACGACTGTACATGACTGTATGTGACTGTACATGACTGTATGTGACTGTATGTGACTGTACATGACTGTATGTGACTGTATGTGACTGTAACGACTGTATGTGACTGTATGTGACTGTACATGACTGTATGTGACTGTATGTGACTGTATGTGACTGTATGTGACTGTAAGTGACTGTAACTACTTTAACGACTTTACGAGACTGTACAAGACTGTATGTGACTCTATGAGACTGTACGTGACTGTATGTGACTGTATGTGACTGTAGGAGACTGTACGTGACTGTATGAGACTGTATGAGACTGTACGTGACTGTATGAGACTGTATGAGACTGTATGAGACTGTATGTGACTGTATGAGACTGAACGTGACTGTGTGTGACTGTATGTGACTGTACGTGACTGTATGTGACTGTGTGTGACTGTATGTGACTGTACGTGACTGTATGTGACTGTACGTGACTGTATGAAACTGTATGTGACTGTATGTGACTGTATGAGACTGTATGTGACTGTACGTGACTGTATGTGACTGTATGTGACTGTACGTGACTGTATGTGACTGTATGTGACTGTATGTGACTGTATGTGACTGTACGTGACTGTATGTGACTGTACGTGACTGTATGTGACTGTATGTGACTGTATGTGACTGTACATGACTGTACGAGACTGCATCTGAATGTACGGAACAATAATTATCAGCAGTAACAAAGATGCGTGAGAAGAGATAAACTACCAGACTCTGCAAACAGCTGAAGTTCCTGCAGATCAGAAACCAGTTAGTATTTTTCTCTTTTCTTCCTGTAGAAAATCCAAAGATGCCATCAAGGATACGTCTGCAGAGACATTCTACAGATTGTAAATAACTCTATTTAAACGTGTAATGCAAAGCTTAATGACAGTGAGTCAAAGCATGAATATGTTTTATTTTGAAATATTTCAATCTTTAGATATTCTGGTTTGTTCATATGTTTCTATCTATGTCTTTAAAAATACAATAAAGTCTAAATCGAACCTCCGTGTTGTATGTTTGATGAGACGACTGTTCATTGTTTGAACATTATACTGTTGTGGAATTACATTTTCAAGTTTGCGTTCTCAGTTTAAAATAGTCCCCTCTAGGCTTCCATACACCCGAACTTTGTCATTTCAATTTTATATTTTACATGACAGCTCTTACGTCTTCAGTTCACATACAAAACATATGATTTTCTAATAAAACATTATTTGTAAAGATTAAACTACTTTACTTATAAGCCGCTGTAACAATAAAATGCTGCTTACATGATAATCCTGCAGTAATAATTACCCAATAAAACTATAAATTAATATAACATAAACAGAGGCTATCCAGCATATTGAGTGCTTTTACTTCTCATAAAACTTCAGTTAGACTTTGCATTTTTTTACATTGAGGTGCGACCACTATTGTTATAAAGAATATAAATGTGTGTTTGGAAGGAGAGAAACGTTTTATTACAATTAAAGAAAACTTTTAAAGGTCCATTTTAGGACACGTCTCCATAGACTGAAAAATACAAGCTATGAGGACATAAAATATAATATTATATTGTTTTATAGGCTGTGAATGCATCCTAGGCTAACTTTGTATCAGTGTATGTGTCCTGATAGTTTCTGTTTGAATTGAGAGCTGCCGAGTGTTGGATGCAGATACTGGTACAACACATTACTTTTTAATATTGTAAGTGATTTCTTACAATCAAAATAAGTAAATCAAATATTGTTTAGCAACTGCACCTTTTTATTGTCGTCTTGAAAAATACAGTGAGAACACAAACGATCTGCAAGACTACATTTGATAAAAACAAATAAACATGACAACAAAATGACAAACAACTTCCAGAACAAAACTAATTTTCTTCTTACGAAGTTATATTTCAGTCTTTGAGGGAGATATCCGTCTATAAAGAGTTGTAAAAGTTTCAAATTAAAAGAGAATCGCGGGAAGGCTGAGCTTGAGGGGAGGGACGTGAAGGCGACATGACGTAACATGACGTAAACATCCCGCGACGCACATGTGAGCGTAGAGAGGAGGAGAGATGGCTGCTGAACGGCTACAGTTTCACGAAATGGGCTTAGACGACCGTGTTTTAAAGGTAAATTAACAGTTTAACGTGTGTCGGTAAGTCGCAAACAAACCGTTTAAACGTTGAAGAAGAAACTGGAGCGTAAAAACAAAAAAACACGAAGAAACGCGACAGAAAAACAGGAGCTCGTTGCTGCGCCTGCGCTAACTTGTGCATTTAAAGCTCCTACAGGTGTAGTCTGTATTTAATCCTAAATAACCGAATATTACCTCGTTTATTAATATAGTTTACCTCCTCTTCGGCTAATGTAGCGACACTGAAGATACTAGTGACTTCCTGGTGTTACGCCAAATTCTGTCACCTGGCTTATTCCATGTCGTCAAAGTGTTACCCAGTGGTGCAAAGTAGCCAAGTACTTTTACTCAAGTACCGCAGTAACATTGCAAGTCGAGGTACCTGTCTTTAACTTCTGCTCTCAGAGGAACATGTCGACGCTTGTTCCTCCACTTCCGGTCCAGATGTGACGAACTGGAGGATGTTTACTGCATCAGAGGAACATGAAGCTGCTCTTCTCTCCCTGGACCCGGTTCTAAAGATCCAGGTCTTCAGGAGATGAAGACTCCTTCAACACTAAATGAACACTCTGTTATTCTCTTTGTTGCAGCTGACATCTTTTTACATAACTCCGTTTTGTGTCATTTTCTTTATGCCTCCATCTCAATTTAATGAAGACGTCAGGTGTTCACAGGTCTGAGACTTTAATAACAAGTTTAACCAAAGTTTAGGACAAAGACCTGGAGAGGAAGTGATGAGAGCACAGCAGGACCTGAGACTCTGAATCTAAAACCAGGATCAGTACTTTGGTTTAACAAAGAAACGTATTTTATTCCACGATGTTTGGAAGTTTCTCTGAGTTGCCGCTGTGTTCGTGCTGTAGACGTAAAGCTGTTGCTGTTGTGCTTCAGGCGCTGGCAGACCTGGGTTGGTCCCAGCCCACCCTGATCCAGGAGAAGGCCATCCCTCTGGCCCTGGAGGGGAAAGACCTGCTGGCTCGGGCCCGGACCGGGTCTGGAAAGACGGCTGCCTACGCGGTACCTGTCATCCAGCGTGTCCTGACCTCCAAACAGGTGAGTGTGTCCATCTCGTGACTTGCTGTCCCCCAGCCGCTGGCCCTCCTGACCACTTCCTGTTGGGTGTTTCCTGCAGAGTGTGCGTGAGCAGGACGTGAGAGCTCTGATCCTGGTTCCAACCAAAGAGCTGGGTCAGCAGGTCCAGACCATGATCCGGCAGCTGACGGCGTTCTGCTCCAGGGACGTGCGAGTGGCCAACATCTCGGGACAGACGGACCTGTCGGCTCAGAGGTCGCGTCCACAAGCTGAACCCGCAGTCTGGACCCGGGCCTGAACCTGGACGTGAGGGTTAACGTGCGCTTGTGTTTAACAGGCCCGTCCTGATGGAGAAGCCCGACGTGGTCGTGGGGACGCCGGCCCGCGTGCTCGCCCACCTCGCCGCCCAGAACCTGGTGCTGCATTCGTCCCTGGAGACGCTGGTGGTGGACGAGGCCGACCTGCTCTTCTCTTTTGGCTTCGAGGCCGACCTGAAGAACCTGTTGTGGTGAGAACGACTTGACTTGACGCTCAAATTGTCTTTGTGACAACATCAAATCCAGAGTGACGGAGCTGCATCACAGCCTCCTCCTCCTCCATCCGAGTGTTTTCTTCCTCACAGATCGTTTGGTTTGAAGGCTGTTTGGATGGTTCTGTGCTCAGTGTGAGACGCAGCAGGAAGCTGGGAGTGGACCCGATGTTTAGATGAAGTGTCTGAAGTGCTGCTGCTTCTTCACTGTTGTAGTTGTGCCGTTTGGCCACCGGGGGGCAGCGTGACTTAAACAAACCACAGGTGTGAGTCGACAAAGCTCTGCAGAAAATGTTGATGGGAAATGGATGATTAAAGGACGAAGACAGCGAAGTTCAGTCTGTTTCTTCTCAATAAAACGTAAAACACAAGTCAGTCGTTGATGTTTAAATCAGCTGCAGTTTAAAGAGACTGTGGGGACTATTTTCAGCGGCGGATGAAGCAGGACGGTGTGTGCTGTGTATGTAATGGTTTCTGTACCTCCAGCTGTGACACACACACACACACACACAGTTTCTGTGTAGAAATATCTCGTGTGTCTCTCCAACAGTCACCTGCCGAAGATCTACCAGTCGCTCCTGATGTCGGCGACTCTGACCGAGGACGTTCAGGCCTTGAAGGAGCTGCTGCTGCACAACCCGGTAACGTCCCGCTCACGTTGTAGAGGATCAGTCTGCTGGGTTTGGTCCCGTCCTCACCCCCCCTCCCCCCCCCAGGTGGTCCTGAAGCTGCAGGGCTCTCAGCTGCCGGACAGCAGCCAGCTGCAGCAGTACAGCATCAGGTGTGAGGAGGAGGACAAGTTCCTGCTCATCTACACGCTGCTGAGGCTGCGGCTGGTTCAGGGCAAGACGCTGCTGTTCGTGGGAGAGGTGGAGCGATGCTACAGACTCAAGCTGTTCCTGGAACAGTTTGGGATTCCTGCCTGCGTGCTGAACTCCGAGCTGCCCGTCCAGTCCAGGTGAGTCCTGAACTCCTCCTGGACGCCACAAAGACTCTTGATATCAAACACTCCCACGTTCCTTCTGTGCTCTGCTGCAGGTGTCACATCATCACTCAGTTCAATCAGGGCTTCTACGACTACATCATCGCCACAGACGAGCAGAGTCTGGCCGACCCCGCCGCCGCCGCCGCCCCCCCGCAGGCGGCAGCAGGCAAAGGGAAGAAGAAGAAGAAGTCTGCAGAGAAAGGAGGGAAGTGAGTCGCATGATGTTCGTTACATTTCAACAGTTTCACTGAGCGCTCCGGGCTGGAGAGGGAGGTCCCTGAACACACCACGCCGCCTCAGTGCTGGAGTTCCGACAGGAGGAGTTTAGGTTGTGTTGAGTTTGAGTACCTGTTGTTACTCTGAGTGCCGCGTCGGGTTCGTTGAACTTTGAAGTTGCAGATCGCTGAGCTGCAGGTTTTCTTTCTCCTTTGTCTCCTGAAGGTCGAAGGACGGAGAGTACGGCGTCTCCAGAGGCGTCGACTTCCAGAACGTGTCCAACGTCATCAACTTTGACTTCCCCGCCACCGCGGACTCGTACATCCACCGAGTCGGGAGGTGAGCAGCGTGTTGTTGGAGCTCCGTGATGATGATGATGATGATGGCGTCCTGACACTATCATTATTTCTTCTGTAGAACGGCGAGGGCGGACAACCCCGGCACCGCGCTGTCCTTCATCTCCCACACGGAGCTGCAGCGGCTGGAGGAGGTGGAGGAGGCGCTCACAGGAGGTTTCATCTTTAAGTCACGTGACTGAAATGATTTTGTTTAGACTGAAGTGATGAGATAGTAGCTTAATGTGTGTGTGTGTGTGTGTGTGTGTGTGTGTGTGTTGTAGATCACGCTGAATCCGTCCTGAAACCGTACGAGTTTAAGATGGAGGAGATTGAAGGCTTCAGGTACAGGTGCAGGGTGAGTCTCCTCCTCCTCCTCCTCCTCACCAGCAGAACGAACGCATGTTTGTGTTCAGGAGTAAAGTTGGACACGAAGCGTCGCCCGATGTCCTGTGGCTACTGAAAGTCACTTTGTGGCCGCCAAATACTCCACAAACGTCCCGATTCCTTCCTCTTAGTTCAGTTCTGTCTGGTTGGATTCAGCAGGAGGTCGTGGTTCGTGTTCAACCTCCTCGCTACACGACGTGTCGCTCTTTATTCTCCCCCACCTGATTTCTCCAGGTGTCTGATTATTTAATAAAGTCAAAAGGAATAAAATAATAAATAAACGAGGTTGTCGTGTTTGTTTCAGGACGCGATGCGTTCAGTGACCAAGCAGGCGGTGAGGGAGGCCCGGCTGAAGGAGATCAAACAGGAGCTGCTCAACTCGGACAAACTGAAGGTGAGTCTGCTCTCAGAGGGGCGGGGCTGCAGGTGGAGGCGTGAGGGCGCTCTGTGATTGGATGTTTGTGCTGTCACTCAGACTTACTTCGACGATAACCCCCGAGACCTGCAGCTGCTGCGACACGACAAGGACCTCCACCCTGCCGTCGTCAAACCACACCTGAGGAACGTGCCCGAGTACCTCAGTAAGACACACACACACACACACACACACAGAGAGACACACGCACACACAGACACACACACACACAGAGAGACACACACACGCACACACACACACGCACACACACAGACACACATTCACAGAGACAGGCGGTCAGTTGATGGAGGAACACTTCTTCATCTCCAGACAATTAAAATTATTTGGATAAATAAAACATTTGATTGAATGTGTGTGTGTGTGTGTGTGTGTGTGTGTGTGTGTGTGTGTGTGTGTGCGTGCGTGCGCGTGTGCGCGTGTGCGTGTGTGTGTGTGCAGGCCCGTCACTTCCGTCTCTACAGTCAGGAGGTGGTGGAGCTCGGTCACGGCGTCTCCTTCCTGCTCCTGCTCCCGGCGGCCGACAACGTCTGCTCCGCCCCCGGACAGTCCAACCCCTACACCCCCCTGTCAGGGTTCCTCCACCTGCCTCTGCAGAGGTTTGAACTGGGTAACCACACACACACACACACACACACACACACACACACACATACACACACCTCCTGCTCCTCTTCATCGTGTGTCTGTGGTTTCTGTCTGTAGTGCACTTCTACACCTACAAAGAGAAGTTCATCAGTCTGTACTGCCGCCTGTCGTCCGTCCTGGACCTGGACGTCCTCATTACCCAGCAGGCACTGCGGGAGGCCATCACTGACAGCGAGGTTGCCGCCGCTAAACAGACGCACCAGCTCATCCTGGACTACATGCAGGTAAGACACAGAGATGCAGGTGTGTGTGTGTGTGTGTGTGTGTGTGTGTGTGTTTAGACTCGCCACATGCTGAGTTTTCCACCACACAGGATTTTCACCCGAACGCAGCACGTCAGCCCGTTTACCCTGAACCTCTGTCTGTCTGTCTGTCTGCCTGCCTGCCTGTCTGTCTGTCTGTCTATCAGTCTGCCTGTCTGTCTGCCTGTCTGTCTGTCTGCCTGCCTGACTGTCTGTCTGTCTGTCTGTCTGTCTGTCTGTCTGTCTGTCTGTCTGTCTGTCTGTCTGTCTGACTGTCTGTCTGATTAATGTTCATGATGAGAGGAGGAGCTGGAGGTGTGTCCGATGCTAACTAGCTAACAGCTAACTGGCTTGTTCTGCAGCTGAGGCTCATGGGTACTGTAGTCTTTAGAGTGT
Source organism: Nannoperca australis (assembly GCA_036023655.1). NCBI lineage: Eukaryota > Metazoa > Chordata > Actinopteri > Centrarchiformes > Percichthyidae > Nannoperca > Nannoperca australis. Next base: position 7,538 of record JAVQJD010076638.1, read on the forward strand.
GTGTGATGCACTCTGCTCTCTTGGTTGCAGCAGCTGGACGAGATGCGCCGGGACCTCCGCTGGATCACCGACGCCCTGCAGTACGCCCGCTACAAGCAGCCTCGCGGCGGCGTGCCCGTCACCTGCCTGGTGGACACCAGCGCCCCGGAGAGCGACTCCAGCCAGCAGAAGACCGACTCCACCTCCTCCACCATGGACTACCTGCCCACGCCCTCGCCCTCGCCGGAGCTGCGCAGGAGGAAAGCCATCAGCGGTGAGTAGCGGCGCCGGAGCGGCTCTGTAACTCTGTCCTGTTCTGGCGCTGACTCTCCGCCTGCTCTCAGACTCTCTGCTCGGCTCAGACGAGGACGGGTCCTCGGAGGTCTTCCTGCCCACAGACAGCGACTACGACTCCAGCGACGCCCTGAGCCCCCGCGACATGGACCTGCTGTACTCCCCGGCCCAGGACCTGTCCCAGCAGGCCGTGCACCTGCTGGGAGGCAGCGCCCCGGATGTGCTCCAGATCCACGAGCTCAGGTGAGGCTACGCTTTTACTCGTAGAGTCCTCGATGTCAAACCGTCAGGTGATTCCTGCGAGATCGTTCTCAGGGTTCAACTTAACTTAAATCACTGATTTAACTTCTACAGGTGTGTTTACTTCCTGCTCTGTACAGGTGTGTTTCTTCTATAAAATATATAAAATATATCTGTATGTAAACTTCAGAGGAGGAAGTAGGCGTGCAGGTGAGAGAGCTGCAGGTGAAGCTGATTGGCTGATCCAGCATCCTGCGTGTATTGATCACCTGACATGAAGCTGATCACCTGTCACACTTCCTGTCTTTGTTTCGGGTCTTGCAGGTACAGCCTCTCCCCCCCCACAGACCTCCCCCTGTCCCCGGTGCTGAAGGACCTCCCCCTCCCCCCCCCCGGCCTGCCTCGCTCCCCCTCCCTGTCCCCGGGGCTGTGCGACGCCACCAGGACTCTGGAGGGCCTCTCGCTCTCCAGGAGCCCCCAGGAGGGCGTCGCCCCCCCGAGGCTCCTCGCCAATCCCCCCACCAAACGCAAACTGCTCTCCAGGAGCCACCGGGGCCAGTACTTCAGCGGGCCCCAGCGCTGGCTCCGGGGCCACAGCGGGGAGACCAGCTGTTTATCCGAGGGCGTCTACACCAAGCAGCCGGACCCGGACCTGCCCCCCCCCGGGGACCCGCCCCCCCTGCAGGGCACCTACGTGACCCACGCCTCCTGCGTCCTGGAGAGTCGCAAGGCCCGGCCCCGGGAGCCGCGGCCCCACGTGCGCCGGATCTTCGTGGAGCCGGGTGGATCGGTGACGGAGGAGGCGAGGGGGGCGGGAGTGTCGGTGGTCGTGGAGTCTGACGGGGAGGGGGAGGAGCCAGAGGGAGGCTCCACCCAGGAAGTGGACTCTGACGACCAAACCAACGCGCAGGTGTCGGAGCTCCTGAGCAGCACGCTGTAGAGCAGGTCGGTCCCCGGAACCAGAACCAGAACCAGGCCGGCAGCAAAGACCATGTTTGACCCGGAGCTTTCAACCACATCGCACAGTCTTCCTCCGCAGTGTTTTAACTTCTTCAGTTTCCATGACAACTGAGCCAACTGTGTCCACCGAGGAAGACCATGTGATGCGGTTGAAAGCTCAGGGGGACGTCCGTGACTTTAGTCCCAAACGTGTCTACGGGGGCCCCCCCCCCCCCCCACAGAAACACGAGCAGGACGTCCAACATGGAAGTACAGCTGTCTGTCTGTCTGTCTCTCTGCCTGTCTGTCTCTCTATCTGATATCCTGTCTCTCTGTCTGATATCCTGTCTCTCTGCCTGTCTGTCTCTCTATCTGATATCCTGTCTCTCTGTCTGATATCCTGTCTCTCTGCCTGCCTGTCTGTCTGATATCCTGTCTCTCTCTGCCTGTCTGTCTCTCTGCCTGTGTGTCTCTCTATCTGATATCCTGTCTCTCTATCTGATATCCTGTCTCTCTGTCTGATATCCTGTCTCTCTCTCTCTCTACCTGTCTGTCTCTCAGCCCTGCGACGTGTCCTGTGATTGTAAAGTTGCTGGTTCAACTCGGCAGCACTGAAGGCTTCGACTGTTACGAGCTGTGGACTGTGTCTGGTGGCCCCTCGCCCCCCCTCTGGGCCCCTTGCCCCCCCTCTGGGCCCCTCGCCCCCCCTCTGGGCCCCCTCCTCTACTTGAAGTGAATGTACAGTGTGTGTTGTGTATAAAGATGAGCTGCAGTCTCAGACCACAGTGTTGGTAGTCCTGTCTCCTGCCGCTCGGTGGCAGCTGTGTGTCGTTGGCATGACGTGCTGTGTGTCCCAGCATGACGGCGTCCGGGGGGGTCAGGATCTCTCGGACCTGGAGGTGTTTGTGTCGTGTTGCCTCCTCGTTGGCGTCTCCTCCTCTACCTGCACGGCCTTTTTAACTGTGCGTTTTTAATGTTTCACACAGCAACTACGGAATAAAAGCTAACTGAAGACATTTGATGCAACGGGGCATTAACTTAATCCTGACGTTTACAGGTTGTGTTCTGCACACCTGTACTGCAGAAAGCTCCTCACCAGAACTTAAATATCAATGCATTAAGTTGCTGCAGTGTGAAGCTAGAGCTGGGAGGAGATTAGCCTAGCTTAGCATAAAGACAGAGCAGGGGAAAACAGCTAGCACTAAGTTTAAAATGGTTTGTTTCACCTTTTCATAAACCAAAAGGTCAAAAAATTACAGGCTAGCAGTTTCCCCCTGCTTCCAGTCTTTATGCTAAGCTAGGCTAACCTCCGTTACTCCATCTGAACACGTGACTCTCAGAAGTACTTTGTCAAAGTGTGAAAGTGTTCCTGTACTTTTATTTGTGGTTCGTTAACTCACCAAAGAGACAATTTAAACGTGTTTATTAGACGATAAAAGAACCTCTAGATTATAAATATGCTGTTTTTACTACATTTCATAATAAAAGCCTGTAAACATTGAATAGAAATTAATCTTTTATTGTAAATATAAATCAGTGGATTAAAACAGTCTCTCTCTCTTCTGATTGGTGGAGAAAGAATGGCTGGATGTTCTTCCTCCTCCTCCTCCTTAAGTCTGTTTATGTAACGAAGGCTTTTATTCTGAAATGTTACCTGAAGCTTCACCAGGTGTTCAAACACACACACACACACACACACACACACAGAAAGTCTGTTGTTTCATTATGTCCCCCCCTCACAGACTTTTATTTATTTGCAGCTAAAAGATGAAAAGAGTTTTTTAAAACACGAACCTGAACTGAATGGATGTATTTTAACAGCTGAAATAAAGTGTCTCATGTGGATGTGAAACCTGAGTTTGTCTTCTGTCCAGCTAATCAATTAGCTTCTGATCAATACTGATCACTTTGAACTTTACTGCCCAGAGTCTTTTTCACTTCCAGCACATTACAAAAAGATATATTTCATCTTTTTTCAGCCCTGAGTTTTGTCTGCAGGAAGTCCTCTCAGGCTGCATGCAGCACCAACAGCCTCCACCTTCCCCAGCCTTCTGAGTTAGCATGTTAGCATGTTAGCTGCTTCCTGAATAAGTGGTGTGTTCAACAGCAGCGTGTTGTTCAGCAGTAAATCCTCCACTCGGTGGCTAACAAGCGTCTAAACGAGGCTCCAGAGGTCGTCGGGGACGTTCAACACAGAAACTGGTCTCCTCACTCGTCTCCTCACTCGTTTCCTTTACAAACTGTTGAAGTGAAACTTCTGTAGAAGAGGTCAGCGCTGGAAGCTGACTGGTGGAGACATGAAGTCATGTGTAGCGTTAGCTTGTGGAGTCATGTGACCGCGCTGTAACGTTAGCTTGTGGAGTCATGTGACCGCGCTGTAACGTTAGCTTGTGGAGTCATGTGACCGCGCTGTAGCGTTAGCTTGTTGAGTCATGTGACCGCGCTGTAGCGTTAGCTTGTTGAGTCATGTGACCGTGCTGTAGCGTTAGCTTGTTGCTGCTGCAGCTTTAAACATCATCACAGTTCATGTGGAGATTCTCTCTCTGAAGAACCTGAAGAAGCACAAACTGCTGCTTTCTACAAGAAGCCGACGGAGACGTCCCATTGGCTGTTTGTGGAGGGAACCAGGGAGACGCTGACTTCCTGTTTGGACTACAGAAACACGTCATCATCATCACCCCTGCAGCTCTGTGTTGAGTAAAACTAAAGCCGTCTGCATGACTTTAAAGTGTGTTGCTGTAATTTGGGTGAACTGGCCCTTTAAATCTGCGTCTTGTCATCAAATTTAAAATCTGTAGTTCGTTCAGTCCGTGACCTGGAGGTCAGCTCATGATCTCATTGGTCCTCCAGGGATGATGTCATTATGATGTCAGGGGCTTACTGCTCGACTCCTTAAGACATAATTTCCCTTCGAAACTGCAGGAATTTTGGTCTCAAGTGACACAATGCAGCCGCCCATAGTGTGTGTGCGTGTGGGTGGGTGTGTGTGTTTGTGTGTGCGGGGGGGGGGTTCTGTGG
>JAVQJD010076645.1:0-27661 GCA_036023655.1 Nannoperca australis
TTCTATTCATTTCACAACGTATGGTGGTGAATAAGTGTGACTTTTCATGGAAAACACAAAATTGTTTGGGTGACCCCAAACTTTTGAACGGTAGTGTATATATATATATATATATAACATATAGGTGGTTTCTCCTGGTGCTGATGATAATGACACCAAGATATTAGCTGCATGGCTGCCTATCGCTCTTTCTCCTTCTTTATCTCTCTGCTTTCTCTGCCCCCCCCCATGTGTCCCTCTTTCTTTCTTTCATTTCTTTTCTCTCTTCCTTCTTCTCTGTTCCCTCTCCCTTTTCCCCTTTCTATCTCTTCTTCGCAAGAAATCTTCCCCTCCCTCCGGAGCAGAGGTTGACAGGATAAGAAACATGTTTCTTAAGACAGTCCAGGAAAGGAAGGATTGATAGTGAGCCAAAGGAAGGCTTTACTGCAGTATATGAATGCATGTGTGTACGTAAATGTATGTCTGGAAGTATTCCTACATGCATGGGCTCCTGTCTGAGCTGTGCACTCAGGTCTTTCAGCTAGAAGAGACAGAAAATGCAGTAAAACTTGGATGATTGTATTACCATTGAACAAGGCTCAGATTCAACCGGCAAAACACTGCTTCCATGAAATACGTTGGCTGAAATTCATAGAGACACTAACACTCCAGACCTGAGCAAAGGAAATCAATATTTTAGAAAATATTTTCTCTTGTTTTAACTACATTAGGAGTGCTGGACTTCACTTTTCTTACACTCTGAGATCCTAAAAACGGTATATTCGGATAAAACACACAACCTTTTTGCAGATGTTTTAAGTTAGTGTCTTCAACTTCTCTGCTGCAAAGTAAGTGCTGTAGTATGCATTATTAAATCTCAAGCTGACAGTTTCAAAGACAAGAGAATCAAGGTTGAATCAAGTCTATTTTGCCCCATATTAATACATATCTTCCACCAAATTGAGCAGATGGAAATTAAGTGAATCTATTGAGGCCATATTAGTCCCATTTGGGTAAGTGTCATTGAAAAGACAGTGAACAGAGCTAAGTCGAATGACACTTTCAGCTAAATGAATTAGGCACAGTTAGGGATTAGCTCACAATGGAGGTCAATTGATTAACAGTGTTAAATACAGTATTAAATGTTGAAGTTGGAATAAAGGGAGCACAGAGGGGAAGAAGGAGGGGGGGGGGGCACATGAAGCCTTGTTTTTGTTTTTTTTTATCTATCACAGGTCAGGTTTGCATAATCTTATTGTGCCAACTACTGTAGTACGTTTTCTCCCCTGTTGAGATTTAGTTTCTGGAGTATCAAAGACTTGGATCTTCCTTCTTTCATCCTTCCTTCCCTCTCTCCTTCCAGCCTTTAATTTCTCTCCCCCTATGCTGTATCTTTTCTGTCATATGCCTTTTTTTTTCATCGTTTGCCTGGTTGCTGCACAACAATGGGGTTGAAAATTACATTTTAGCTGGAATGTTTCATGTTGCAAAGCGCAAGCCAGTGTAATCTTTTTTTGCGAAGGTGAAAACATCAGGCTGCATTTGCTGCACTTCATGTATGTAAATCCGAACAGTGATGCGCACCTTCTGAGGCCAGCCAGACGATGCGTTTAGACTGCTTAGGGAGACTGATACAATATAAGCTCTCGGTGTGTATGTGTGTGAGTGTGTGGTTTTGACTGTGCATGACTGAGTGTGTTGGTACGTGTGTGTGTGTGTGGGTGTAGGCCTATGTTTATACCCTTTAGTGACAGCCTCAACATAATCTGGGCTTGCTCTACAGGCATGGTGGGATGATACTTCAAAGTAAGTACCTGCTAACAGACATTAGTCCGTGTAAACAGGGCATACTCTACCTAAGCTGGATGTGTAGTAGTATGTGCACATGTGTGTAGTTGTGCATGTATATGTTTGTGTGTGTGCATATGTAGATGCAATGGCATATTAAAGTAATTATACACTTGTGCGGTGTAATTTTTTGTCTGTGTGTAATATTATGTCATGCTGTACTGGACAATTCAGCATGCACAGGTGTGTGTTTGAGTGTATGTAGGAGTGTGTGTGTGTGTGGTGTGTTTGCATGTTATATTGCCTCGGCTGTGGCAGGTGAGAAAGTCAAATGTAATGAGGCTGTCTCCCTTATGGTTTAAACATGAGCATGGAAAGATGGAGATAGAGGGAGAATCAGTTTAGTTTCTTCAGGCAGAGAAATAAAGAGGGACTGAGCCTTCAGCTGCGTAACAGTTTGCCACATTTTACTGCGAGGAAAACCCTGTGGTTAAAAAGCAGCAGTTTTACATCTTTGCATGGATTCATTTTACAGACTTTTATATAGCCTGCGTTGGAGTGCAAAAGGCATAAAAACAACATTTCAAACTGCATATTGCAACGGTGCTGTTAGGATCTTTGAGCTTTTGTCAAGGTTTGAGATGATTCTCAAGCCATAAAGGCCTTACATGACCCTGCAACTATAAGGCACACATGTTATTGTACCCTGCATCTTGTCTTCAACCCTATCTCCAACATATATTTTAAATCTTACTCATTTTCTTTGCAAGATAAAGTTTGTAGAAAGTGTAATTGCTGCCTGGATTGTGATCACTGGCAGCATTTTCTTCTTTCCAGGAAGTGTGACACTCTTAGACTGCACAGAAGTCAAACGGAGGAGGTCGGGGCGGATGGTTTGGTGTACAAAGCACAGGATTTTTGACACGAGACACAGTAGTTTGCATCCTGCGTCTCACCGTGGTGTTAAGTTTAGGCTACTAAAACAGTTAGCGAAAGATTGTGGTTTTGGCCGGGGGGTCCTGTATCATTCTTTAGGTGTGTGTTGGCTTTTTCAATATTTAAGACCATGATCTTTCCCAAACTTTAACTGAGTTCTTTCAGGTGCTTAAGCGTGACTCTTTAAAGTGAACCATGCTTTAGTTGAGTGGATATTTTTAAATAACTGAAATATGTTACCAGGGAACGTTTTGTTGATGATCATTTTGTATTGGCGGTGAATATTTTAGAGACAAATTTATCACACGTGTTTATGCATTACCTTTACAAATTATATTTCTTATAAAATGTATTTGTTAATGCAAATTAAATGCAGAAATACATCACTTTTAGGATATATTGTCTTCAAATATGATGAGATAAGCAAGGCAGCTTTATTTATGTAGCACATTTCAAACACAGAGGCAATTCAGACTGATTTACATAGACAAAGAAAGACGTTAGAAAGACACAATAAAATTGTAAAATAAAATAAATAAAGTAAAATAGATAAACGCATGGAGTGCCCACTTCCTTGAACAATTTTCACGAATCAAGTAAAACAAAAAACACCATCATGAAACGAGAGAAGTAATCAAGTGAAACTGGATCGGAGACAAATCAAATGATCTCGCCCCTCTGTCATTTGTTTTCACTTTTTGTGGGAGAAAATTTGATTTAGAGGCTCAAGATGATTCCCTATATAATCTGTTGAGACAGATAACCCCCAAGTCCAACACCTTTACCCCATACTTCAAAGTGCTGCTGACAGGATATATATCAAGTGCACTTATCAAACACCATTATCACACCTTTGGATGCATTGATGGTCACCCAACCTGCTCAAACCAGTCAGTTCATCGCTCACCACATCACCACACCATGTTTCTTTTTCCACTGATAGAAATGAGAGAGCAGATGAGAAGGTGTAAAAAAAACCCACCCTTGCAGACATCATTCCCACACTGAGACCTTTTTTTTATGATTTGCCGTTGTGTGTGTCTTCCATCCAACATACTTTTGCACTTTTCTCCTTTGAATCCCTCCTCTGTTCTTTTTTTCTGTCACTTGTGTCGCTTCCCTCCGTGTCCAGGCGTGTCCCTTATCACTGCATGTTCAACACAGGCTGAGGGACTCCTCTCCCTTTCCCTGTCCTCTCTTTCTTTTCCCACCTCTTTCCTGCCAAGACAATAGGCGGGTAGGATAACCCCTTACTCTAGAATTAATTATCTGCCCCTTTAATTCTGGGCCACACTGATTAGCTCTGTATGTAAAATGGAGTCCATATTAACATAATATTTGGCTATCTCCTCTAAGCTGAGGTCCCTTGACCTTTTCAGCCTCCTAAGTCTCTCTCTCTCTCCCTCTCTCTTTCTCTCTGTCATCTTTTACTCTCAGGAGGTACCTGACAGTCCCAGCCTATGAATGTGATTTGAAGGGGTAAATTAGATTTTGCTTCTCTCTCTCTTTCTCTCACATTGGCCATCCCTCCCTCCCCTGTATGTGTATGAAACTAACGACAGTTCATTTCGAGGCCTGGGTATAATTATGTGTGCTTTTTTCCTCTATCATTGACTGCTCTGATGGCAAGGCTGATATGCTGTGTTAATATAAACGTTTAGCTGGGTTATTATGAGCCCGGAAAGTCGTAAAGGACAGCCAACCTGCGTGCCGATTGTCTCCCGTACAGGGCGTTCACCTTCACTGTCTGCTGCTATTCTTCCCTTTATCACTGTCCCCCGTCTCTCTGTTCCTCTATTTATCGCTATCTTGTTGCTTTTTCTGTCTTTGTCTACGTCCAATTTAACATTCCCCGGCAGAATTAGAGAGAACGGAGAGTGCTTTCAAATCAACTTTCTCGAATGGTCATGAATGGTTGGCACCCTTAAAATGGCTGCTGCAGGACTTGTGATAATGTCGTTTTAGGGTGAAATGAACGATTGTGCAGTGTCTGAGATCAGGAGAGCTGATAAGCCATCGCCATCATGGCGGATTCGTCACGTGGATGAGCAAAGGGTTGTTTGAAATAAACATTCTAAATTAGATACACTTCAACCAATTGATAATGATCCATGATGTTAAATATAGGGCTGGAGTTATTAAATCTGGTGATTGCTTTTATAATTAACTTATTAATCATTGAATCTGTAAAATATCAGAAAATAGTGAAAAATGCTCATCACAATTTCCCCCAATTTTTTGCAAGCAACAGTCCAAAACAAAAAGATATTGGGGTGTTGTTGGGGTTCTGTCAATGGACTTACTGATTAACTAAGGAATTGTTTAAGCAGTAGTTCAGTAAATGGATCACAGCTGTCAGCATAGGTTATATGTTACTCTTTTTTACAGTAATGTTTTCCAGAAGTCTGAAAGTTTGTTTATTCTGTCCAATGGATTGGATTGTCAATCAATAAAAAGTAGCTTGCAAATGCAATGTTTTTTTTAGCAGTCTTTTTTTATATTTGTGAACATCATTAAATGCCACTTACACAGAATTATCAAAATGCAACAGGGTACTTATTAGGTGTTCCCTGGTTTCAGGACATAACAGTCCAAAACTCTGGACTCTGTCACAAGGTCCACATGTCCTTCTCGCAGTTACATCAAACTGTGCATGCGAGTACAAACAAATACAATACAGATTATACAGGCTTTTTCCACCACCACTCTGTCACTCGCTCGCACAGAATTAGCAAGCTGTTTCAAGATCCACAATATCAGCTAAGGAAATAGGCCTTTAATTGCCCCGTAGTGTGTGGGAGATTGGCTGTGTGTGTATGCGTGTGTATGCGTGTGTGTGTGTGTGTGTGTGTGTGTGTGTGCGCCTGCACTCTCTTCCTCCTCCTCGGCAGGCCATTAGATATGGTGTGTGTTGTTTCAGCTCTGGGCAGGTAAACATTAGCTTCCAATCAGCCTTCGCTATATCACCTAGGAGTTTAATTAATTTCAATCCATAGGGCATGCAGTGTAAGGAAAGTCTGCATTTCTATGTGTGGGTGTGTGTGTTTGTGTGTGTCCATTTCCATTTATACTCCCTTATAACCCTTTCACGGTCATGGTGTCTAAAACTGCTGGAAAGGTCAGCACTCTCTTTAGTCTGCCTTACATTTTAATTGACTATCTCCCACGTGCTCCACCCACCCATGCACACATACACACACGTACTGTACAAACACATACGCACACACACTCCCCCATCATTACAGCGGGTATGGATCCCAGTATGAATTGATGATCTCCTATGTAAAGCCTAATCACTCTGCAGGACCTTAGGGAGGCTTAGTGATCCGTTTCCTTCTACTGCTCTACGGGAATCTCACACTCACACGCTGAGCCTGTTGATGAGTAGAAAATGAGCATTTTACCTGGTTTAATATTGTAGTTCATCACAAATTGAAACGGACATAAAATGGCACTGGGAGACAGGCATCAAGATTGGTAAGATTGGTGGAAGTGAAGGATAAATAGTAGCATGCAGAGGCAAATTTAGATGGAAAATCCCATGATGATTTGCCTTTTATTATCAAGTAATCACATGTGATGACTGCTTATAGATATAAGATTTATGAAGTAGGGTGATAGAAAGACAGAAGGACGCAAAGATATGGGTTGGCTTTGATCACTCGCATCTTTGCCAGGAATTCTTTGAGCCAACAAAGAATAGCTTTATTGAAAAAAAAGGAAATGTCGCCAAAACAGTGGCACTGAAAAGAAAATGTGGTTTTGAAGACAAAACCTTAACTTGATAATTTTGGATTCATGTGTTTTTCAATGACAATGTTCAGAGTTCACCTGAACTCTCAAACCGCAGCGAAGTCTGTTTGTATGCTGCTGTTTGCTCTTGTTCACCCATGGATGTAACCTGACGTTAGCTAGCTGTCATGTATTAGCAAAGGTTGGCGCTCGTTCCGGTGGTCCTCTGCCAGACCAGCATAACGTCAGTTAAAAGTTAAATGTAACCCAGTCCGGTTCTGTGTGAGCAAGCAACGGCAGAGAGAAGAAGACTTGCTGTTCAAGAGTTCCCAGTGAACTCGTGGAGAACGTCGATGTAGGTTTGCGATGATGTTCACATGCTTCTGAGCGGACGAGAGGACAGCTGGTTCGAAACAGTGAAGACTTACGTTCTCCCCTTAGTTTGCAGATTATACGCCAATTACGCTCTCCTTGCCCCTCCCTTCAAACCCCTCCTTGCCCTCAAAAGTCACTGAAAAAAAACTGACATGAAGAAGAAATCTGAACATTGTCATTGAAAAACATAAATTATAAAAAGAAATCAAGTTCAGGTTTTGTTTTCAAAGCCAAATAGTACTGTCACTATTCTGGCTCCGTAAAAAATCCTAGTTTTTCTTAAATATGTAATAAATAAAGTACAGTAAAATCAGTAAATCAAGAACTACAATTTGTAGTTGTAGTTGTTCAGAATGATCGGTTGTGTTCAGCACATTGCGGCTCCTCCTGTGATGAAGGCACTATGTTCTCCACGACATCAGTTTACTTGCCCCCCAAGAAGAGAAGCTTTGTCCTCAGAGGCTAACGCTGCCATTTACAATAGGCCCTTGTCTGTTCAGTGCAGTGATGGCTGTGTGGACCATCATCATTATACTTCATTGGCAGACGCAATGGGAGAAACAATTAGGCAAAAAAAAGAGAAAAGAAAATAGAGACAAAAGACACAAAACAGGATTGAACACGTAGTAGTTTACATGTTGACTTTTTTCTGTGGATGTACAAAGGGACTTTTCAATGACCAAACTTGCTTGTTTAAACTTAATGAAGAAATTAGTCTTTAACTAGAAAATTTATGATTTCATTGCATAATCATTACACTGATAAGTGTCAGTACAGTCCAAGGCAAAGCAAGAAAGAACTAGGGAAGAAAGAATTAGGTAAAATTTATTTCAAAACTAATGTAGAGCTCCTTTAAACCATGTAACAACAACAACAACAATAGATCTTTTAGTTATTATCATTGCCAGTTTGTTTGTGAAAATCCTTAGTTGTTAAGATAAACTGAGAGACGGACAGACACAGACAGAATTATGGAGACCCAGATACACAGACAGACCCTGGGTGGCAGCTATTCAAACATCTACATAATGCCCATTGATGCACCATTTCCTGAAGGAGCAAGACAGTGCTGCTACACACACAGACACACACACATATTTACACATATACACACACACAAAAAAAAACAAAATGGCAGTAACACAGGCCTGCTTTTGTCTCAGCCTTTTGGAAGTGGAGAAAAGGGGAGTGTGAAATGAGTGAGCGAGAGAAAAGAAACACAGGATGAGGTGTGTTATTCAGCCTCACCACAGGGGGTTAGGACAACTAGGAGACCAGGAGAGTCTGCCCATTGTCCACACATGCCACACACAAATACACATACACACACGCAGGCTCTGCCACAGCAAAACCCAATATATTGCAACATTTGCCAAAGAAAAGTGAAAATGAGTGTAAATTGAGGTTATTTTCTCCACCTCCCTCCCTCACTACCTCACACTTGTTATCCACTCACCCTTGGCTGTGATGGGGGTTCATTCTACACCCCTTTCGATGACTGAGGTTCAGCACAGCCACCATATGCAGGTGCCAAGTAAGGAACAGGGAGCTGGAATTACTTTTTTCTCAACTTGCTTCTTTTCTTTGAGACCGATTTCTCGTACAAGGCAAAGATAAAACCGCTGATTGACAGCGTTTGATCATCCATTTTTGCATTAGTGTGAATTTGAACTTAGGCACGCACTCTGAGACCTTCTAGACTGCTTTCTGTGACCACGAGGTACACAATACCATGTATCAATAATCCCTGTTAAACCATGTGAGACTTACTAACAATGACATCAACACTTAAGTGAACTGCTATTCATAGATTGTCTCTCTTTCTGTTACATTTGTGAAGATGCATCTTTTAATGTCTTCATCTCAACAGGACAGCTTAGAGGCACACTGTGCAATCAAATCGGATCTCGGTGATTCACTCTCAACACGTCTGCTTTTATTAGTCTTTACTGTAGCTTTACATTAAGATCAATTTGCATGCTCAGGAAACACATGCTATCATTTTAGATCATAATATTTTCCCATTGCATTTGTACAACTTGAATAACTGGCATTATAGGCCTCCAAAGCTCAGCTTGTCAGCTTGATGGTGAGTTTGATACCATACCTGAGAAATAATTTGAATGTAGTTATAATAGTAAATTTGCTTCTTTATATATTTTTTTGAAACTTACATTTTTGTCCCAATCCTCCCGAAGTGTCCATTTCAGCTGCTGAGGGATAACACAGTCGCTTGCCAAAGTGTTTTGGCAGCCTTTTATTCCACTCTTATTCCACCCTCTTGGCAACAACCTCTGCCAAACAAAATTAGTTGAATTTTAATTTTTGGATTTGGCTGGTCATACATTTATACAAATGTGTACATTTATGAATGACAATTGATTCAGCTCCAACCAGATGGGTACAAGACCAATCAGCAACTTCCAGTACCTTACTGCTTTGATTTGATATTAGTTTCAGTTTCCACCCATTGCTTTCACTTGCAATAGAATGTAAAAAGCAAACAAAATGAACATTCCAAGCTAAATATTCTCACTAAAACCATATAAAGTTCTCACATCCAGCTACATTCACAGTTTCACAGTTACAAGAGTTAAATGTCTCACATATCTTACTCTTCACCCCATGGGAACCAAACATTATGACCAAGATATTGCCCCTGTTAGTTATGAGAGCAAAAACAACTCATTAAAACATTGATCAGTTCTCAGAGATTTGGTGTATGTGAGTGTTTCACACATGTGGTTTTGCGGTAGCACCACAATAAACCAATAAACAAGCAAAAAAACAGTGAATGAGACCCTTGATGATGAGGATGAGAGTATCGAACTGAAAGAAATGATAAAATAGGAAGCTCGCTGAATAACATGATAATACTAAATCGTGATCCAGTGAAGACTATAATCTTGAGTCAAATACATTTAGAAAGATTCTCTTGCTGAACAAAATGGGTGCATATTACACGTCTGCAGCCGTTACGGAGCAAATTTCTTCATTTATCAAAAACCATGTGAACCCTGAGTCACAAAGTGAGAAGCAAAGCTATTGTCTGGTGTTTTGAAAAAAATTAAAATCATCAAATTCCAGGTAATACAAGAAGATTTAATGTGCAGTTTGTTTTTTGCCATGATCTGACTTTACCAGTAGAAATAAATAAATATTGTGCTCCATTGCCACTTGAAATCCTGTTTTGCACCTCCAAATATCATTTTTGAACATTTTGTTTTTGGGTAGAGGTCAAAAGGAATCCAGAAGAAGCTGATGCATAGTTGTTTATGATACATGAATATCACATACAGTATATCTAGGCCTGAGCATATTTAAAAAGGTATTAGATGTACTGATTTTTGTGTCATTGATAGCCATCTTTCAAGACTTTAAAACATGCTTTTTGCTCTGCCCTGTCAAAATTGTGTGCAAAATATTGGGAATGTGTGAGACGAGCTGATCAAGGGATTCCACATGAAAGCTTCGATCTTTTATTGATTTCACCTTTTTAAACTGAGTCTCTCCTGAGGATGAGATTCAGATTATGAGAAAGACACAGGTTAAAGAAAGAATTTGCAAATTGACATGTGGATTGTAAAAAACCAGATGGAACTCATTATTAAAATGCCATTCATAATATTTTGTAGACTTTGTGTTTATTAGTGAAGCCGCGGTCCTAATTTGAACTGTCTACACACATACATCACATTACAAGACTCAAGCTTCATTTTCCTTTTGGTGTAAGATACCCAGTACAAAGTGGGGACATGTAACACATGTGGTTGCTTTGAAAAAAAAGTTGATAAGGGTTGATGATGATATAGAGAACTACAGTGGAAACTGTCATCATTTGTTCTTTGTGTAGCACCTTCCAGTCTCACAAATCAAAACTCCAAACCAGAGGCTCTCCATTTGTCTCCAAGCATTTTGATCATTCTGCTTTATCAGTTTCAAAGACAATGTTGCAAATAAAAAAATCGTGTCACAGGAGCTAGGCAATTGTGACACTTGGGAGAGAAAAGATAGAGCTTCGATGAAGGTGTTCATTGTTGTTAAGCACCAAACATGTCTGTTTGTGTTCTCATTCCGTGCTTTGCTGATGGCTTATTCCAGCTGGTCTACTGCTTTAAGTGGGTGAACACAATTTGTAAATGTTGACTCCTGTCAGGTAAGTTTTTGTGTGCTTTCACTAAGTAAAGAAAAAAAATATCTTTGAGTTGCAGCTATGCAAATTCACTCAAAACCGTAATAAATTCATGAATCTTAAATAAATTGATGGACTGCGGCATGAGAAATGTTGCAGTTGTTGATGCTGTTTGCGATGCTGATACTTTCTTATTATTTTAAAATGCACATTAATAATATACTTTTGCTCTGTTGTCAAATTAATAAGTGGGCTGTTTTTAAAAAAATCTATTATTGGATTCAAACAAAATGGCTCCTGAAGAATAGTCAGATTGGTGGGCTGTGACATTATAGGAAGAAAAAAAATGGACCACTACAACCCAAGTCCTTATCATTTCACATTACGACCATCACTTGATGAAACTGACGCACAGCTATTGGCTGGGCAAATGTTCCATAATGTGCTTAACTGTAATGTGTTCATTACATGTGGATTTGTGAGAGATGGAAATAAGGAGAGAAAATCAAGTTCAGAAAGAGACCTAGCTGAGGTGCTCAAGAGAAGAAAAATGGGGATGTCAATCTTCACTTTAATTGTCAGGAATCAAGATATGTGTGTGTGTGTGTGTGTGTGTGTGTGTGTGTGTGTGTGTGTGCGCAGCTGTTCCTATATACTTCACCACACATGTGTTGTGTGCTGTATGTTTATGAGAGCGATGTAATGATAGATTCACAAGCTGCTCCCATTGGGCCGTGGCGCCTCTGACCTTTGACCTTGATATCTCCAGTCAGGTTTAATGATCCAATCCTCTCACACCCTGGAATATGTTGCCATGGAAACGTGGCCTTTTTCCCCCCGCTCATAATGCAGGAGAGGTCTCCATCCATGTCTAATTCAGTCTAAAGCCAAGTCAGTGACCTCTGAAGAGATGTTTGCAGTCTGATCAGTATACCCACAGAAGTACTGTTTGTCTCCCTGAAGCTGATGTTAGGATTTCTTCAGGTTAAATACTACAGTTAATATAGATACCCCATGCAAAACACACATACAAGACACTGGAAATATTTGGTAAATTATTACAAATAAACTAATAAGAAGCACAAAAAGGTTAGTTATTTTACTCTATAAAATGTTTTACATTATTGTATCTTTAATGGTACATTTATTTATTTTTAAATTTTAGGGCATATCCAGGGACTTTGGACAAGATCTTTTTAAAGTCTTCTTAAAGCATTTTGAGTAAATGTGTTGGCATATTGTATCTTTGTTGAGATGTCTGCTTTTATGTGTTACATTTGTTTTTGAAACATGTACTTTGTGGGCCAAAGTCATGTTTTACGCATACTTGTTCCCAAGTTTGATTAAATATGTGAGGACATAGCCAAACTGTCTACACACATCATATTATCATATTACAAGACTCAAGCTCCCTTTTCCTTTTGGTGTAAGATACCCAGTACAAAGTGGGGACATGTAACATGTGGTTGCTTTGAAAAAAAAAAAAAGCATAGCCAATTGTATCATAACCATAAATACCAGTTATGCTCATGGCTGCATGCCTTTAAATCTGCATCTAACAGATTCATATTACATTCTACATTAAAATAAAAGCAATAAAAGTCATGGCAAGCTAAATGTTAGCCAGATAACCTTAACAGTGTATGGATTCTGCATGTCCAGCTATTGGTAAGGAGGAAGGAACGGTCCCTTTTAATCAATGTGAGTAATATTTGTGTCTGTGAGCTGGGGACCAGCCACATTATCATGTCAAGTTACAAATTAAAATGCCTGGCCGCTAACAGACTGGGGATATAAATGGGCCATCATGGCCATCTAAGTGTTCTAATGACATTTTTCGGCTGCCAGACAATTAATTCTATCAATCTGCATAACCTTTCCCAAAGCTCAGAAAACAATGGCATTTTTATGGCTCAAAATGAATGGAGTCAAACTGAAAAGTATGCTTAGGCAATCATTACATTATTTAACAAATGTATTTAATTGGATTTTGATGCTTGGGTGTCTGTTTCTGGAGCGCCGGGGCCAGTGCACTGACTCCAGCTCTGGCTAATTCAATAGGCTAAATGGAATCACTGGAAACACTCTGCAATCATCACTGCATTAGGACACTCATTCCCATCATGTAAACATTGCTTTGAGCTCTTGCCATTTATCCCCTGGTCTCTCTGTCTCTGTTTCCCCTGTATTTCCACCACTTCTCAAGACATTCTTTCATCCTCCGTTTAATGAAAGTTGAGGTTGAGTTCCGTTTTGGACTCAAGTGAATTCACAAAAAGCAATTTACCAAAAAGCTAGCACTTCTAGGCGCATGAACTGCTTAGCTCCTCACTTTTCATAAATTAGGGGTGGAAGGCTTCCATCAGACAGGGTCTCAAAGGGATTGGGAAGGTGCTAAGCACGTCTGCCTTTAACGGAGGTGAAAAACAGACTAATTCATTAAGCATTGATCACCCCAAATGACAGCAAAGTGCTTCGACATTTAGCGGGCAAATAACTGACAAATTGGCACACAATTTTTGTACATTTCCAACTCTTTAATGGGTAAAGTATGGAGCAAAAAGGCAATAAAAATGTTAGCAGACAACCCGATGAACCCACACCCAGCCCATTATGCTCACCACTCCTTATGGCTAAACGCCCTTAATGTCTTAAACTGTGGGCAAGGGCTGCCCTAATGATGCATTTTGGTGAGTGTTTCTTACTTTTTGATCAAAATTACATGTTTTATTTGATTCTTTTAAATGCAGTTTGTAATAGGAACCCCATTATGCAGTGGGCGAATGGACCCATTATGAACGGTTAGGCGAAAAGTACCTGAGTATGTATTTGAGTAAATGTGCTTAATCTTGGATGGCCTAATATAATATCTATCAACACTCCACCCTGTTCCGGCCTGTGAGATGAATACTGATATGACCTCATTATTGTATTATCATTGGTTGGCCTGCATTGCTAGCAGAAACACATTTCTATGCGCACACTTCCACAGAAAATGGTATGCGGAATGCAATCATATCGAATGTATAGAATTTGGCGGTACACATGCTCTATGCAGACACATAAATGGTCACAGACGTTTAACTAATCTGTATTTTTAACAGATTCAGCCTTTGGCACAGCTTCTGCTCAAGGACAATTAAAAGGGGTTAGGCCATGTCAGTCAACAGAGGAATGCTGGCAGACAGCACCAAACGTGTGTGAGTGTGTGTTTGTGAGAAGTGTGTGAGGCTGTAGCGGTGCTAGATGAGCAGTGAGCTGACCTGAGCCCCAGCCAGACTTTATTAATCAAGGCAGGAAACGTGTGCAACCTCTCAAGCTTGGCCTAAAGACTTTGCTCGCTGTCTCCCTGTGATGTCTGTTTCTCCATCTCAGTGCTCTTTCCCTGTTGGCCTTATTTTGCTCATTTCTCTCTCTGTGCCAGCAATGCCTGTGTCTCTCGCCCTCTCTCGTTCCCCCTCTCGCATGCTCTGCTTATAAATTTGGTCTCTGAGAAGATCAGATAGCGGCGCAGGGATTTCGAAACAATAGCTCTTCAAGCAGGTACACTGAAAGGTGGTAATGATTTACAGCATTATACCTGTGGAGACCCAGGAACTCCTGTGTCTCCATGATTCATCTGTTTCATCTTCTCATTACATGGCCACAGATGGATTGATGTCTGGTACTGCTTCCCTTAAAACCTTGTTGTTGTTGAGCTAAGTTGTGCTCATTTGCAGCATTTGGTGGTTGGTTGTGATTAAGTGTTTGTGGCTACCTGTGGCTATTTTACTGTTTGGTGCTTATCAGGATTTCTTTGTGGTATTTTACAATCGGTTGTGGTCGTTTGCTCAATGCTGGCTGCATGTGGAAAAGGCCATGTTCTCCATAAACCCTTGCTTCCTGTAACAATGAACTACTTTAACAACTCACTTATCCTGGCATTGCTTTATGTCTGTTTGTATTTATTTACTAAAAGGGATGTGTTCAGGACGAGCATTGATCATGTTTAAAGTAAATTTTCTGCAAAATACAACTAGTTGCACGCAAATTCAGACTAAATGCTGCCAGATATTGTTGTCATTTCTTGCACCAGTTGTCTCATTTTTATACCCTGAGTATAGGAATGTCTTAAAATGAATGTAGTTATGTTTTTTTTATATTAAAGTATGATACATAAAGCCCTTGAGCTTAAGTTTTAACCCTGCTGCTTAGTGCTCAAATTTCAGCTATTCTTAACTCCTTTTATTCACAAAGAAACCTGATTGTTAGTCTCAGTGAAGTTGATGGAATAAAGAGAAAAATAGCCTTGAAAATGTACTTTGTTTGAAACTTTGAGAAATCTAATGGCAGCTATCATTGACTATTGCTCTTACTGAATATTGCTGACATGATTTGAGGAGTATGCTGTCAAAAGAATATGCAGAACCAGATGCAGCTGTGAAGTACATTTCACTTGGGGTCTCAACATTCTTATACCAAATGATGCAAATAAGGCAGAGGAGAATGATTAATGTGATTGCATGAGTGATTGCAGGATTGATTGATGGCTGCCCCCTTTTAATAAAAAGATGGTGACAAATAATGTATTTTTTTCGTCACAAGAAAAGGAGCAGTAGTACAGCAGAGTTGGGAGGAAAAGTACCCAGACAAGTTGGTGCAATATTGACTGTGCCATCTGTGATGTGTGTGACTTCAAAGCTACAATTACTTTGAGCGGTTTTAAGACTGATACCTGCTCATGTTAAGAGGCAGCCTCTCACCTCCGGAGAGCTTGCCTGCCAGACGAGAAATAATTCATTTTAAAGAAACTGAAGCAAGGGCAAATTCTGCCGTGCAGCTCGCTTCACATCCATCTTCAAAGAGAACCAAGTTCCTATATGAAACAATGGAATATTTGGCTTCTTATTCGTGTCATGGGGCTTTTTTGCCAGTGCAGGGTCCTTTAATTCCTCTATTGTTACTGACAGGCCCTACTGGGAAGGCCTAAGAGGCTTTTTTAGACCCCACTGGACACTCTTAAACATAGACCAATCAGAATGCACAATAACAAGTTGAACATTCATTCCAGAACTGCAGGGATTTTGGTATCGGGATGATCTCCATCTTTAGAGAGACAATAAAAAGTCCCAAAAACATCCTGGGTGTTTCCACGAGAGGCCATTTTGTTCGCTGCAGCTGTTTCCTCATGTCTCTTAAATGACAGATTTGCTGCAGCCATTAACATGCATGCCACTGAAACAAGTATTATAGTTTAATTCCTACCATGAAAAGCTTCCAGAGGCCGGAACGGGGGTGGGGGGGGTTGCAAAGACAGACAAGCTCCAGAGGCCTCATTGCTTGTGTGTTGCGTTAACTTAATGGCAAATGGATGTCATTGGAATTTCGAGCTAGGCAGCAAGATCTTATCGCGCAGATAAATGAATTAATATTTTACACTTCAGCTGGATTTTTTTTTCTGCTACAAGAAGGCTAGAGTTGAGGGGGGAGTCAAGTAAATTAAGCAAAAAGAAACGAGAAGGAGAAAGAATGGGAGAGAAATAAGAGCTTGGGATGTGAACTCTTCTAATGTTATTCAGAGGCAGTGAGTCATGTAAGAGAAAAGGATCTTTTCTTGTACCAGTCAAGGACATTATCTGCTCCTGCTAGCAGTTATTAGCATTAGCATTTATATATTCAATGCAATTTTGAGGTCTGGTGATACTCTGAGAGGTCAGGAGAGAAAAAAGAAATGACGGAGGAAGGATAAAAATGGTCTTTTCTCTGTGTGCAATTGGCGCTAACCAGGACAGAATAACCAATGAGGTAAGACACAAGGACATTTCATGCTGGAATTCAATCCGTGATCAGAGCTCCAATTCTCTCCATCAACAGGAGGAGGCCACACCTTGAAACAAAGCAAAAGTAATGGACAATTGATCAAGAAATTTATGGTTTTATCGCTTAAGATTCTGAACTAGCCGTGAATCTCAGACTCTAAACAAATACATTTTGCACTTATTTAGTGAGACTTATTAATATTGCACATTTAGTGAGTTAAACCCATCCAGGATTCACACTAGGGATGAGTGATAACGTTTGTGGGTCAGATTGTATTCAAAGCAAATGGTTTGAATAATTGAAAATTGGGTGTTAAATTGTGTTTTCCATGAAAAAGAAGTGGGGGAGGTGATCCACTTGATGGACACACACACACACACACACACACACAAAACACACAAAGTGTCTGAGCATAGTCAGCTAATGGTATGTCCCCCCTCCCCAGCCCGCGAGGGTCAGAGATCATGAGCTCAAGCACTCAGACGGTTTGACGCAGTTAAATGCATCATCTGTTCAATTTAAAGACAATAAAAGGCAATCAAAATGGTCCATACCTCTCTGCATAATTGGGAAATTTGGGCCATAATGACGGAGATGATTTTAAGATTCTTTTGAGGGAAAGCCTTCTTTTGAACTGCTTTTGTACAGAATATACAGAGAATACACTGTACACAATACACGATTTAGACGTCATTATTGGTTTACGAAAAATGGTTAGGCCGTCAGGGAGAGCTGGATAAAGTGTGTATTGCAGGTGGAAAAATAAATGATTATACTTCCAGGAAATTCTCAACAAAATGTAGATTTACTTTCTTTTATTTCATTAACCTATGGTAAAATGTTGTGCACTTGAACATGCCATTTTAAATGCCTAAGCACCATTATACACTGTACTTTCTTTGACTTTAAAGACAATAGCTACTCACACTTCAGTGATGGCTCTGCACTTCATGCACCTACATCATTTTGAAGGCAGATGGGATATAATGCCCATCATTTATACTGGCGATGTGCATTAAGGAAGCTCTGAAAACAAAATGGGCTTTTTCTGTAGAGACAACTGAGCAAAAAAAAAAAAAGAAAAGCTTTGTGAATAAAACAGCTTCCGTTCTTCATTTTAATATAGAGCAGAGTGAAAGAGAATGAGAAGCTTCAATCCACGTGTCTTTTACCGACATTCATGTTTCAATATACCTTTATATACTACCTATGTGAAAATCATCTTTACATAAATTCATCCCTTAGTGTGTCCACAAACTCATTTAATCTCAGATATAATGAGTATCTTTATTCTCATCATCTTTGTGTTTGTTCCATAAGTAATTTAGGGGCCCCTAAGTGTCACAATTTGCCCCCCGCCCCCCTTCACGCACACACATACACACACATACACACACACACACACACACACACAGCCTACCTTGTCCTAGACAGTCATTGTGCAGTTGTATTAAGTGGTAGGGGGCAGAAGAGGAGGGGATGGGGCACAGTGAGGGGGGGCCACATTCTCTTCTGAGGCTGACTTTGAGATTGTTATTATCATTTTCAAAGCATCAAAGCTTTCTCTCTCGCTTTTTCTCACTCTCTCTCCATCCAAGCTTAAAGAGATGAAAGTTTGCCTTTGTTCCATCCCCTGCTACATTACCTCTATGCATTAGGCCTCCTCTTTATCCGTGAAATTACCTTTTAGCTTTCTCATTCAGCGCAGGCAGTCTGCATGCGACGAGATGGCTCGCACTTTTTCACCACATCATATCCCCCCTGCACACCTCTCTCTCTCTTCTAAAAGATTGTTGCATTTGCAGTTTGATTTTGTCTACACCCCTCTCTCTCTCTCTCTCTCTCTCTCTCTCTCTCTGTTTCACTGTATCTCCCCCTCTCTCTCTCTCTCTCTCCACTTCATATAAGGTCCATCTGTCCCTTCATTATATGGGTAGTGTTGTTCTTTGATCGTTCTATCTCCAAAGCAAACACAGGGGTCTGTGTTGTTCCCCCCATCACGCAGATGGCTCGGAGATGATGGCTGAAATGCTTCTGTTCTCGCTGCTGTTCAGAGAGCCACTTTGCCAGCTTCTTAAAGCACCCTTTGAAGCTGACAGGAAGCACTCTAAGACAGAAAAGTTGCTTGATCGTCATGCAAAAACACTTTCCTCACCCCTTTTAGGTTATGAATGTCTTTTTTCCCTCTTTGATTGGGCTGATCTCTCTCTGTCTTCATATCTACATATCTACATATCTATCCATCTATCTATCGATTTATCAACTATCTATCTATCTACTATGGATCTATTTATCTATCTATCTATTAATCATATATCTATCTATCTATCTATTTATCTATCTTGTGACCAGGTGAAATTAGTTTATTTAATGATTGTATTTTACAAGCCACAGTAAAATATTCAGAAACTCCTAACTAACATCACTACGAGCAATGCATGGGAAGTTGTGTAAGGGTCAACGCCTCTGCAACCACCAGCATGTCAATATATTTAATACATGTTCCCCTGTCCATAAAACGCTCACACAGGGGTAGCCGGTGTGTTTGCTTTGCAAAGCAATACAAGTAAAAGTCATTTCCACACTCATAAACTCATCTCCAGAGAAGCACTTACTAGGCATTGTTTGGCCGCAAGACTTAATATACAAATGAAGAAAAGTGTATATGTGTAAGGATGGGAGATACACACAGGCAGAGAAACACACACATATTCTACACAGCTGGAATGACTCTTTGCAGACTAATGTAATTAATAGCTTTTTATCCATGTAGAATTTGAAATGAAGATGTAAATTGTTCGTTTAACATAGCCATAGGACATGGAGGCTTCTGCTGTCAAAGTCAATTACAGACTCAGCATAGTCCCAGACTTTATGAAAACCTAATCAAGATGTGGTCTCTCTTTCTCTGTGTGTGTGCGTGTGAGAAAGTGTGAGTGTGTCTGGACACAAGACGAAACATGCATTTGTGTGTGTGTGTGTGTGTGTGTGTACATGTGTGTAGCTTTTGTCTGAGCATAAGCAGAATGTTTTACACTGATTCTGGGCAGTTACGCCAATATAGAAAATATCTACAAACCAAATCTTATCGACAGATAGAAGCCAGTTCTGTTTTATCCACTTTGGAGGAGGAGGGTTGAAATTTTCTGACTTTAACTCTCACTGTAGCTGTTTTTTAGTCAAGTTGTTTTAGTCTGTCTAAAGACTGCATAAGTCTAAAGTATTTAACTGAAGTGGCGGTATTTGTACGATTGTAAATTCATTATATACATTAAAGTGAGAGGTCTGTTGAAGGTTTATTGCATTAGACAAAACCGTAAACAAATACTATATAAACAGTAAAAAAATGTATTTACAACAGATTTAATTCAAATCTGATGCAATGCAGTGATATATACATTTGTATATTTTCTACAGCACTATTGAGTCGTTATAACTAGAGCTGAAATGATTAGTCAATTCACTGATTTACTGATCGACAGAAAATTATTTAAGCAAAAATGCCTTCTCAAATGTGAATATTTGCTATTTTTATATTCTGCCAGGATATCAGTTAACTGATTATCTTTGGGTTCTGGAATTTTGTTCAAACTAAACAAACAATTTGAAAATGTAACTTCAGGCTTTCGGATACTATGATGAGCATTTTTCTGTATTTTTGTATACAGCTTCTAGCGATTAATCGAGAACATAATTGACAATGAAAACAGTTGTTAGTTGGTCGTTATTATAACCATGTCAGGAGAAGTTTCACTAAATGGCATTGATGTTGTATTCATCTGTGTCTTTCTGTAGATTCTATAATAGAAGCCAGTAAACAAAAGCCACTGTGTTGACATTTTATCTGAAACATATAGGCCCTATTCAGCTTTTCACCTGCTAATCATCAACCAGAGCTAATTTTTTACCCATTTTTCTATTTACCAACACAACACTGTTTATCACTCAAAAAGTCGAAAACAGTAGTCAAAAATCGTATCAAACTTTCTAAAGCCAATGGACAACTGACACAAACTCTGTTGACAGAACTCAAATACCCAAATGAGCTCAATGGAGTAAGCCATGCAGGCGGAGGCTTGCTTGTGTGGAAAGTCATTTATAAACGCCAAGGGTAGCCATTCATGCTCAATGATTTAGGACTTTCAAAACACATTTCTAGCTCATTTGAATAATAATGGTCATAAAAAACATTGCCTGAGGCGCAGCAAGCATACATCAAGCAACAACAAATGCCTTCTGAAGTTGTCGAAAGGCCCACAAACACGAAAACAATTAGGACACACAACTTAATTTGCGAAGGGTATGTTTCTCTGTTATGCCACGCTCATTTTAATGAGTTTGAAGGCAGTAGTGTCCTGTAGTTTGTGCTGCTGATTGATTGACTGTTACAGCCACACAGCGCAGACTTAGACAGACTCCTTAAACCTCACTACGTGTACGTAGGCGTAACCACTCATGCCTGTTTACACATGCACACACAAAAACAAAATTTTGCTTTCCCTGGTTCCTTACGCCTGACTTAATCGCACCAGGTAGCTGATGATAAGACATTAAAACACCCACGTGAATGCACTCACGCAAAGATGGATCAAACAAACCTATCCACTTCAAACAGATGACCTCATGATTGCCTTACATCAAAACTAGCATGTAATTAAGGCTGAGTAGTGTTCATCAGACTAGCCTCGCTTTGTCCAGAGGCTTTTCATTGTCCAGCACACTTAGCAGCAAACTTCAATGTAGAGAATCAGAAGACGAGTGCAATTACATATTGTCTGTAAAAAGAAAAAAAAAAATCTTAATAAAAAGGAAATGTAATTTTGACCATACATTCTTGTCATGCAGTCGGCTTGACCCCAATGACATAAAACATAAGAAACAATATCAGTTAACAAAAAAATAACTAAGCATACAGTATGATGTAATAAATGTAATAAAACTGCCTTATAGTTACACTCTTTATGATTAAACTGTATAACTGAATAATTACTTACTTACTTTTCCCAGTATGACTGCATCAAAACTTTCTATGCACTTTATGTAAAGCTCTTATTTGGATGTCACTTTGGATAAAAGCGTCTGCTAAATGCCTAAATGTAAATGTAATCGAAAAGTCCCTCCTGTCCTCTGTAACTACCATGTGTCACAAATTTTTAACAGGACTATATCTGAAACATTCAAACACAGTGATGCACAGCATCTAAGATTTTTTTCAAGGACTTCATTACAAGTTTTGAAAATGAGTCACAAACTCACTCATTTCACTCTCTCAAATGATGATTTAGCCCCTTTCTTGTGCTGTTGAACTGGCAGAGAATTACTAATGTCCATTTGGTTAAGTATTACACATGACTTACATTTACACATTTATCATTTGTACTGATATAAAAACAGTCTGTATGGGTAGAAAGGTTATTGCACAAAGTGTCTTTATATGTGTTTTTCAATAGACTGCAGGCATTAAAGACATTAGTCAAATATATCTTTAAAGGGTCACCAGAACGAGGTGGATTTGGTTTAAGTGGACAGTTTATTGTTAGATTCATTGTGAGTTGACTTTAAAATTTTTGATATTTCCTTGCAGTGCTGCTCATTTTTTTTCTTTATTCCATCTGGTCCTTCAAGTGGTTAAAATCAGTTAAAAAACTGGTTGCAAAATTATTTATTTTTCATAAAAACTGCAACAATATTTTTTGCTTATTCAGTTGGAGCAAATATGATACAGTCTTGCATTTATGCAGTTGTCTTGTAGTTTGGTGGTATGCAGTGAAAATATCACAATCAGGTATTGTGAGTGTGAATATATTATTAATGAAATACTAAAGTATTTGACACTGTTGGCATTGTCAACCAGACAATCCTGAGCAACATTTCTAAATAGAAATTTATGGAGTGCATCCCTAAGTATCTTAAATATGCTGACCATTTTCAAGAGTAATGCTTAATTCATTATTACGATATGCCAAATATGTACATTTTCATTTGTGCTGCGTGGAATAACAAGGAATGTGAAATAATGAGGAAGGACTTGCTAACACAAACTCATAATTATGACAATGATCTAGTTTCCAGAAGGAAACATGGGAACTTGTTTGTCAGGTGGATGCTGAACACTTCTGTAAGGTTTGAGCTTGCATCAAAAAAAAAATTATTTTCCTGTTCCATAGCTTGTCATACACAGTGGCCTCACTGATTGGCTTTTATTGTCTGTGTAAAAATGAGAGCCACGCTTCGTCTGTCTCCACTGGAGACCATGTACAAGCATCCAGACAGTACATGCATCCGCACATGAAACAACATGCAGAGACACACGTACACTCTTTACACACAGAGGACAATACCCACCGCAACTGAGATGGAACTGACACAAACAAACACGCACAGCTCTCTGACTAAAAAAGCTCCCAGCAAACAATGCAAAGTGAAAAGATATTAATATTTAAATAGATCATTTGCAAGATTGGTATAATTAGTGGCTCATATTCATGTATTCACTTCAGGGATATCACATTGAGACATGTCTACTTATTCAAATAAGATGCAACATGTCACAGGGTACATATATGCAAATGCACATATGCCGCTAATTACACATTGCCTGTCACAAAGAGAGAGAGGCTTTCAGCAAAAATGTTCAAAGTTTTCTATGAACTGTTCAACCAGGCTGCTCGGGCTGTTCAGGTCTAATTAAAACATGCATGTCCCCAGGGCCTTATCAAAGCACTGTAGAAATATGTACATCTCAAATAGAGGAGAATTAGCTAAATAAAGGACCTCCCTGGTGCTTTTGTCCTGCTCAGATTCCAGGCTCTGCACTAACAAACTTTATTTCTGATTGATACTGATAGTCAGCCGCAGGGATTTGAGAATATTTTGACCTGAGGCGGGGGACTTTTATTTTGACATCTCCTCCCCTGGCACAATCCCAGATTTGAAACTGTACTTGACACCAAGTGTATTGAAGGCTGTTGTGATGGAGATTGTTATTTTAATGAGGTGGAAATGAGAGGTAAACCTTCTAGGAAGTGTTTTCTAATTAACCAAATGATTTGGCCTATAGGGTTGGCTACTGACAAATTCTACATTGTGTGCCAGTGATACCAGTGTTTATTTTAAGGCATGAAAGGAAATCAAAAACTACTGGACTTTTTTACAAGAGTACCACAACTTTTGACTGATTCTTACTGAGCATATCATTTCATCATGGTGTGATTTGATGTAAAACGATGGGGAATAGTTTATTCAGCTTCAGTAATTAATTTTAAATGATCACAAGTTCTATTTGTATCCAAATATTACCTTGCCTGAAACTAGGCATGTTCATAGCATATATTTCCACCATGCAGCAGCAAGGTTAAAGTCCATTCACTTGTCAAAATAGCCACTTAAGTGTCATTTCATGCTATATGTAGGCTGCTTAAAAACACGATTGACATATTTATTGCTGAACCAACTGTGGTGAAAACAACATCCACCATCTCACTGTTTCCCTTTTCCACTTCTTTTGCATGTCGATTGACAATGGTTTATATTTTAAAATGTGCTTTTCTGACCAGTAAAAAAAAAGAACAAATCTTTTCAGTAAATTCTCTTTAAAATATATATATATATATAAAAAAATATATAACAGGAAATTTGAGTCTCCCTCTCTTGCTTTCAAATATATATACATTCATGTTAACATACATTTGCATTTGCACACACAAACACAAAGGCTAAAGCATCTATTCTGGAGAACTCAGAGTGCAGAGCTGTCCAGAAGCCTGTCTGAGTGAGGAAAATGTATGCAGCTCGAATCAAAGTGTTGTTGCACACAGTAATCTTTCTCTATTAAGGATGTCACTTTTTGAATCTTTTTGCAATTGCGGCCTAATATCCTTTACCACTCCACTGCTGGGTTTGTGAGCTTCTGCAAGCACGCATACACACATGCACTCACTGTCTCATCACACACATCCACGGTGTGTAGGTATCCGCTGAAGGAGTCAGTCATGTGTGTCTTTCAGATAGGAGTTGAGAAAGCCCTTGATTAGGACAGGAAGTCATGTGTGTAAAATTCACACTTTTTTACCACCACTGTCTGTCTGTACATAGTGAGGCTGTGTGTGTCTGGCGTGTGTTGGTGTATATGTGCGTAGCACACACATCTATAGAGATCATAATTAACTGACGTAAAGGTAAATAGTAATATAAAATTAATTACACGCTAACAGTGAATTCCTTTGTACCTTTTAAAGTGAGCTCAGTTCTAATTTCGGGGTAAAATAATTATATCCGGAGCTATTTTGGAAATGAGACGCCTTACCTCTGCTATGAAAGGCAAATTATTTACACTTGGTTTGTTTCTGATGATGAAATTCAAAATGGAGACCCAACAGTCTCAACAGAGATAAAAGGGGCTATTGTCTAACTCTACTGATCTTCCTCAAGTGATTTAGATCTTTTTTTCTGTTTCATGATTAAACTTAATTTACTCAACCATGCCCTGATTCACACTGATGAAGAAATGTCCCTTTGCATGCTAATGTTGACCAGTTGCCACCTTAGCTGAAGCAACTGGAAAGTCCACTCCAAGATAATCCTACATATTTCTTTATATCCATATATTTTAGACTTGATTTTGAAATGGTACTATCTTTTTGTTTTGTACGCTGACACTTCTTTAACTTGTCTAATGTCTAATTCTGTTGGCAACTTCCTACATTTCCCAAAATGCCTCTTGAAAATCCCCAGAGAATGTTCTTGCACTTATTGCATCCAGCTGTTGAGTTATCTTGTACGAGTGGGTGGAGGGAGCAATGAAGAGAGAAAGAGCATTGAAACAAGATTTTCCAGTTGAGAAAAAGTGAGGGTCACCAATTACTCAAGACACAACATGTCCTGACTGCACTATCGCATTATGGACTATAGATGTGACTGTCACTGGAGAAATTGTCATCTGCTCTTCCGTGATGGATTGCTATGAATTTTTGTACAGACATTCTTGTTTCTCAGAGGATGATTTCCTCTGACTCTCCCTAACTTGTTCTCTAGTGCAACCATGAGGTTGACACATTTGCTTTTAGTTACATGTTTTGGTAACTACTAAATAGATTGCCATTGTTACTTTTCATCTAGATCCATCATCCTGTCAAAATTTCAATTTGACTAATATTCTGGTTTATGACCAAACACCTACAAAACAAATGACATTGCCATCAGCCCCAGTTGTACTTTGTGTTTAGTGTTAATTAGCATGTTAACACGCTAAAATCCGACGGAGAACATGTTAAACAGTATACCTGCTGAATATCAACATGTTAACATTGTTGTTAGCGTGTGTGCTGAGCCTAAGTACAGCCTCGCACAGCCGGTAGCATGGCTGTAGACTCTTGTTGACAAAAAACAAATGTGACATAAACTCAAAGTCACGGGTTGGAACCACTGCATTACCCAGTGTATCAAATCTTATCAAATTGGAGCTATTGGTTTTACCATTCAAGGGTCTGAAGAAGGAGGTCCCTTTGAGCATGGAGGTTATCATTTGAATGAAACACTAAAGCATCTAATTTAACTGAAAAACACACCTTTAACCAGAAAAGTGTAAGTAAGAAGCAAAATCAGCAGCTTGTTTGGGTAGAATAACAGCCTGTAGACACTCTGCCTGAATTTCATTGTGTATAAAACGACTACAGTGAAGGCATTTTCAGAGACAGGGATCCAGCCGTACTAAACTTTGATTCCATGCTGCTTAGTGTATAAATAAGGGCAGTACTCATGCACCCTTATTACTGTTTGATATCACCCCTTATGGTGCAAAACATAGCCCCCTACGCGTTACAATTTGCAATACATTTAGCGTTATTGACCAAGGTTCATAGGCGCCCTGTAATTTAAAGTACCAAGCACAGATTTTTACTACACTTCACTACAGGGTTCCTAATATCCTTTGGATTGAAGGTGCTTTCGTTTACGCTGCAAACCTGTGAAAACATTAGAGGGGGGAAAAAAGGTAAGCATTTCCTCCTCAATGCAGATGGAGTTATCTGAAATCATGGCTCTAGTATTTAGACCTCTCCCTCCTTCTTCTCCCTTCTCTTTTCTTCTCCTCCTTTTCTCTCTCGCCCCTTCTTTCTCAATTGTGTCCCTCGCCTCTGGCAAATGGGAGTCATTTGTTTGCGTGAACTTCCCATAACCCGAAGCGCGTGAGACACTTATCATTCAGAGTGGGGCTGCTTCGTCCTGAGTTGTAATACCTCTTCTTCTTTTTCTTCTTCTTCTTCTTCTCCATTTTTACCTTTTACACCAGTGCCATGTTTGTTCCACCTGACTCTCACGATTGTTCATTAACATTTGTCTAAATTTTTCTCCATTCTTTCCCTCCCTGTTCTCCCATTTCCCCCTCTACAATAAGCCTCCCCCCCATACACACACACACACACACACCCCTCACCTCTCACTCTTTCCAATCTCATTCCCCATGTAATCTCGCGGTACAGAGGGCCGTTTTCATTACTGCACTACTCATCTTATCATCCACCCTGTCATCTCCTCTGTCTCCTGTCTTTTTTATATTCCTTTATTCTAACAAGTCTGCATTTCAGAAGCCATCAGTGGTCCACCGCTTTTCATTTCCCTAATGTACACAAACACACACACCCTACCCTGGCCCTAACCCCTAGTTTCATTGCCCTAACCTGGTCCCCATCAACATGATGTAGAGTACACCCCAGCTCCCTGCAATTGTGTAAATCACTGTGTGTGTGTGTGTGTGTGTGTGTGTGTGTGTGTGTGTGTGCGTGCGTGCGTGTGCGTGTGTGTGTGTGTGTGTGTGTGTAGCCAACAGAACGTTATGCCTTTGTAAGGCATAAGGCGTGTGTATTATCTCTGCTGGCAAAATGAGCAGTAGCAAGACACAACAGTTAACCTAAACTGGGAATG
>JAVQJD010076667.1:0-62880 GCA_036023655.1 Nannoperca australis
CTAAAAACAAGTTACTGTATCTCACTGAAATATTTCTCTTTAGGCGATTGTGTCTTATATTAAGTGTGATAAGATAATTTGACTAGAAATTAGAAAAATACACTTGGTAAGATTTTGAGTTTTTGCAGTGAAGAGTTGTTTGTTTAGCGAGCTCGAGCCGTGCTACATCTTCTCTCGCAGACTCAGCCAGGTAAAAACCAATATTCTGCAGCTGTTGCACAGGGGTGACACTGGACCTGATATAAAGATCACTCCAATCACTACTAAAGCACAGCTCTCCTTATACACACACACACACACACACACACACCATGGCAAAAAAAGAGATCTTTAACTCTGTCTCCACATAAGAGAGCCTGTGAGCCTGCAGAGTTACACTACATTTAGCTAATGCAGTAACTCTCTCTCCTCTCTCTCTTTTCAGTGCACACAACTATATATTTTATGCAGTCATTCCTCTCTGTCCCTCTCTCAAACACACACACACACACACACACACACACACACACACACACACACACACACTCACACATGCTCTCTCCCCTGTCAGTCCCTATTCACACACTGACCTTCAGCTGAGTGAGAAAACAGCCACAGTAACTTCTTTACTCTACTGATTCACATTCACCTATAAATAAAAAATTCTACATTGTCCTTCCAGGGACACAACGCTGTGTTTACTCCGGAGTGGTGGTAAGCTAGTTGTCATGCAATACTGCATTTACAATTCTATGGGAGATTATAAAATGGTCAGAATTAGGGGGAAATTAGGGTCAAGCATCCCTGCTGGCAAAGAGAGCGGAGTGTCAAAATTCAGCATGATTCAACAACTGACACTCATGCTCTGCGTTCAGCTCGTGGTAAAAATGTTATGGTTCCTTGCTGATTTAACGCACCATTGTCACATGTGACCTTCAAATTAACCTGCCCACATAATGTCATTCAGTCTGTGTGCCCGTGTGTGGTCCTGTTTTTGCATACGGGTTTATCTGTCT
Organism: Nannoperca australis; assembly: GCA_036023655.1. Taxonomy (NCBI): domain Eukaryota; kingdom Metazoa; phylum Chordata; class Actinopteri; order Centrarchiformes; family Percichthyidae; genus Nannoperca; species Nannoperca australis. The sequence continues at coordinate 996 of JAVQJD010076667.1, forward strand.
GTCTATATGCTGGCGTAAAAGGTGAGATCTAGGCGGGCTGTTCCTAATTCGGTCCGTCAGGAGTTGTATTTTCTGTTCAGTGTGCTCGGCCCCAGTCTGTCTCCACTGTGGTATTCCTGCCACATCACAGGTGGAGGCAAAGAGCAACTGCACAGAATGTTAAAGTGGAGGGAAGCACTAGGGGGAAGGGGACTGTCCTTCATTTTCACTCTTTCAACATAACACACAGTCATCATCCATTTTAACAAGCCTGCGGCTCACATAATGACAAGTGAACGCCAGTTAGTGACAGCTGAAGAGTCCATCAGCTTAAGAAACTTTGAAGGCATTCAGAGTACAGAGAGTGCAAGACATTTTTGAATTGTCCAGATTTCTCTGATAAAGCACCACACATACACAATCATTTGTTATTGCTGATAATAGCATAAGGTGAGACATGGGCTGTTCACGCACACAAGGAAGCAGTCTCAGCATTATGACTCATGTCAGTTCATAAAGAGGCCGCAGAACAAATAGGACTGAAGTTAAAGGTCTCACTGCCCTTTATTTTAAACCACATTTCTGGAACCAGGGACCGCAGATACAAGACTTTCAGGTTCAACAATTCCACTATACTCTCTACAGGCTCTGTGCTGCATCCACATTAATATTCATAATATCAGCTCAAATATCATACTGCAATTCATTACACCCAAGCATTCTGTTCCTCAAGGTGACTGCAGAGGGAGAGAACATGCTTATTTCTGAGGATAATGTTTGTGCAAATATCCACAACACGACACTTTCAACCTTCTGCTGCAATGTAGAGTTAAATCAAATGTAATCTGCTTCAATAGCTCATTCTGGTTAACATAATGCTTCATACTTTATGTATCCCTAATCACTAAAGCAAGTAATTAAGAGTATGGCTTCCCAGATATACTGGAGAAAGCATTACTGCCATACATTCTAATTATAATTTGTCTATCATTAGTTGCCTCATTAAGAGAGGCTATTTTTGCCTTCAATCACCATTGTTTTCTCTCAGCTTTTTGTTGTTGTTTTTTGTTATTGTAATTGCTTTTTCCAAGAAATCATCAAAACACCTCTGTGAGCTGTGATTGTCTCCACAAATCACAGTAAAGCTGACACATTCAGCCTCTGAGCTTTAATGGATATGCGACACATATTATTAAACAAACCTCCAGGCTCGTGTTCATGAAACTTCTAGGAGTATAAGAACTGATCTGGGATCACGGTGTGGGTCACGTGATCATGTTAGCTCCACTGTAAGATATTTAATGCGTTCTTGATCCTGTGTCTAGATTTAGGTGAGTTCTAAGCCCCAGGCGAGACGGACTGACATTGAGGGTTTGAATGTCAGCCTCACAATGACAAGTTGAATCCACAGGGTGTCAACATCTGTGACAGCCTGGAAATCAGGGTCAGAGGTCTTCCTCATCTGATCCACAACTCCCTGCAGCTTTACATCCCATACTTCAATTTTGAATTCTGGAAGGAGCTCTTGTCCACCCCCCAACCCCCACCAAATATCCCCCCCATAATTCTGCTTATTGTTGCACCTTTTCAAACGGTGACTGAATTTGAGGGCCATATAGTATACAGTATGATAAACATGGAGCAACATTAGCTTTGAACAGTGCTGACAAGGATATAGAAACACATAGAAGTTCTCCATCTGTAGTGGGTTTGACACACCAATCACAACAGATAACATGGAGATAGTGCATGAAGAAGACAGAGCCATGTGGTTAGACAGAAATGCTAGAAGCGCCTACGATAATGAAATTGCACGGCATTGACAGCATTTCTCATTATGAAATGTCTTCATTTAGTGTTCTTGTGTTATTTATTTATTTTCACAAATGGCTACTGAAATAACCAAGTGCACTGTGGGAGACCAGAGTATTACTGTGTGTAATAGGAAGCTGCATGGATTATTAGTAAATATTCTTCAAAAAGATAGCTTATACGTAAATCGTCCTCTCCAGCGCATACATTTTTTTCCCTATACAGTGCTTCCAGAGGGGCAAACATAGCTGCAGGGCATAGTTATTTTGCTCAGTAAAACAAATGTGGAAGATACTCAAAGTGACACTGATTTGATGCAGCTCATACTGGGAAATGTAAGAAAATGATTACGCAGCACGGCATTCTGTTAAGAATGAATATCTGATTTCAGATACACAGGAAAAAGGGCTGTAATTCACAAACAAATACTAGCAGTGGATTTAGTAATGGGCTTTCTGTTTACTCAGACAACTAACAATGTAAACATAAAAACACACACACCTACCTATTTAAAAAAGATACATATATATGCTCACAGGCACACACATGGCAGAACCTGAAAATACAGTGGTGAATTTGTCTATCTGTGCTGATATTTTGAGCTCCGGGGCTGGTTAACCACAGCACACATGCAGGACATACGGCAAGCTAATGATTCATTACTTTAGACTTAGTTAAAACTTATCTTAGTTGTTAAAAAAGATAACAGCTCTTAAGTAACCCACACAAAATAAAAGCCTTTTGATCTGTGATGACATGCAGCAGTGAATACTTGAAAAATAAGCATAAACTGTTACTTTAAAGTAACTGCTGGCTTAAGATTTCTGATGCTGGATATTCCTCTAATATATTAAAAATTATAAACAGAAATCCCATAATTTATTTGTACTTAAGTATAAAGTTACAATATATTTTGTACTGAATTGCAAGGGTTAAATGAGCAATCATAACATTGCTTAACTTTTAGTTGAAGTCATTACTTTTAAGTATTTGTTGATATACAATTACTTGCCAGATTAAAATGCATGAAATATAAATAAGTGTGAGAAACCCTCATTATTTTATATTAAGCAAAACTTTGACATCTGAAGCTTGTCTGCGAGGACTCTGTGGCTATAGGTAAATGTTTGAAGCAAGATAAGCCAAATGAGCTCAGCAAACTAAGAGGGATCACAGCGTACAAGTGTCATCTGTGGAGATTGAGCTCTACTCCACATGGGAGGATTAATGCATGAGTTTGATCTGACTGCCCTCTGGACTATGCCTTTCCCTGATAAGAGAAATCTGAGCTCAGCACACTGCGCATGCAGAAACGATAGAGTTGTGATTACAGTGTGGATGAGAGCACTCTGCCAGGACCTTCATTTAGCTGGCCCTCTCCATCCATGCATGCACGCATCACGGAGCCTTGAGCGCAGGCTCAGGTCCAGGCCCAAGGGATACTTATTACAAGACCGGCATGCAGATGTCAGGCTCCGCCAAGACCCAGGTATCGACAAGTTCAGCAGGGCAAATGCAAGATGACAGAATATTATATAACCCCCCCACCCTCCACCCCCCACTCTTGTGCTATAACACTGCATTGCAGTTTCTTTTCTATACAATTCTTTGGTATTTCCCCTCAGAGTGTCACCACACAAAATACCCAACCAGTGCACTGGTTAATCTTAGAATAAAATAATCAAGACATGGTATTAGAGAATGACGACAAAATATTGCAAAATATCTCAATTTAGATATTCAAGCATTTTATCAGAGTATTTTAGGAAAATGGCACGAAGAAAAGGCAAAATGCCGTTTTGCATTTAAGGTCCCACATTATACATGTTTTTCGAAGTTCTCTTAAATATACTATGGCTGATGATATAGATAATCTTCTCCTTCAGTCACAGTCTACAAAATAGAAAGGATTGTGCAGCATGTGAAGACGGTACATAGCCCTGAGATGGCCTAATTTCTTTGACAATTTACCTTTTAAATACTCATTTGACGGTTGTACCCACTACAATATGATATTAGCCAGTGGATACGCAGCAGCTGTTGCTTCATTCCAAAGGAGATTTCTTCACCTACCTACCAGAGGGTCGAGGATTACTAATGGGTTAAATGCAGCTATCAGCTGGTATCGTGTTCAGCTAGTGATTCCCTTCCTCACTATAATCTCATTTGCCCTGAATGGAAGCTTGGGGTCATTTTAAGTCGCTAGCTTTTTTAGCTTGCTGCCTACTGGTCCTTTTGGCTCACTGGTCACTGTGCTTACAATAGTCTTTTTTTGCCTAATTAATCATATCGTTATCCTCCAGCACTAATGAACTAACTTTTCTTACAAGCTTCAGCTCTATCCCACAAGTCACTGTGACTGAGAATAATTTAAATAATTTAGGTCCATTTTTGTGTCTCTTTGTACATAATTGACCTTTCGCTAATTCCCACTCTCTTTAGTTCTTGTTGCTACACCTGTCAAGCTTCGTGTTCTTGCACGGGTCCAGTTTACAATATCTGTGGCAGATTTCCCACTTTAAAATCTTAGTAGTTGTTGAAACAATGGGTCCATTATTTCAGACAGAGGTTGAAATATGTAAGCCTCTCATTTCTAGCCGTTGGCTGATTTAATTACCTGAAATAACAACTGTCGCCATCAGATTTTAAAATGGGAACCCTGTCAAAAGGTCTTTAATATGCACTTCATGGTTATACATAACATCATGCCAAAAGACTACTCTGCAAAAAGTCAAACAAAAGTCAACATCCTCACCAGCTGAACCATGCATATGCTATGGAAGTAAAAAAGCATCAGTTTCATCATTTCAAAAGTAATAAATTAGCTCTTGTGTTATACAATAATGATAAGGGGGAAAAAGAAGTAAGATCAGACTGTTCGAGTATTGTTCATAACATAGGCTAACCCTGGGGGGGCTGCTTACTATAGAAAAACATACTTGGATGAGCAACACAGAGGTTAGATTACCACTTTATTGTTTGTATTTTCAAACAGTAGGCCTATGCTTCACTTTTAAAATAAACAAAGACTTCCTTAAATCAAATAAAGGGCAGGACAAAACCAGTGCTCCCAAACAAACGTGAAAAAACTACACAGCAATGTAGTTTGCTAAGGTCCTTGGTTTTGATAGTAGTGCTTAAATTGCATCTGGTAGTAAGCTAGTTAGCAGAACATGCTAACATTTGCAGCTTACATTAGAGTAGACAAATACATGCTCATGTGTTTTTGGTTTTGGAAAGGCATTTAAAAACATACAAAGATACAAACCATCACTCTTACTACAGCCTCATGCGCACTGTATCAGCAAGTGAAACAACCAAAGCTTGACAGGCCTGCCATGCCTAGTTACAGTTGCTTAGCTATGATTGGACAATCGTAACAGGAATGGGTTTAGCGAACAGTCAATTGGGAGACTGTTGGCCATCAAAAACGTTTTTCATCCTTCATCGTTCATTACCATACCCCGCCATCACATAATCAGGCAGGCATCTCCTGATACTTTCCTATCAATACTATTGTCTTTGTGTGGTTCTGAATTTCAGCCAAACCATTTTACAGTCGTTTTGAGCCGGACAGCTAGAGGCCAGAGAGGGAATTATTAACTACAAAATGGTTGCTTACCATATAACCATGGATCTCATAACACACAGAACCAAGTATGTATGTTACTTTGTATAAGTATTTGAAAATTCTTACTAAAAAGGGTGGACTTGATATTAAATGCAAAAAATTTAAATTTGAACATAAATGATTCACTGCACATTTTAGATCATATCTGAATATACAGTAAACTGGTGAAAACATGATAACCCTAAGCCCATGCATTCAGAATACTTTATGAGAATGTCATTCAAGTAGCCTTGATATAGGCTACACATTGTGGCTTAACTTTGCAGTTTAACTGAGGTGCACACTACTGCACTACTTCACTTCAAAAATCAACAAGAGAAGGGCATCTGTTAAGTGGCCTACTGCTAGCAGCTTTTTAGAGTGGCTCAATAGTTCACATCCAGCTGCTCTGCTCTGTCACTTAGCCTCTCCATCTTCTTCCTTCTTCCCAATACCCTTAGCTACCCTTTCAATAAAGCATCATACTGCTGGTTAAAATAGACAACTCCACTTCAATATGTGTCTTAGATGGACACAACAATTTAGTGACTTCCCTCTGTGTTACCCATGGGTTTCTGAAGTGCTGCCATTCTCACTTGCCTTGCCATTTGACAGTGGCTTTGGTGATATGAGATATGAACAAAAGTCATTTGGGGAAGCTCTTTACTGGAAAACGAACAATATGAGCTCCACCAATTTACGATGGCTTGGGTGAGAAATAGAAATTTAGGAAGAAGAATTTGCAATGCCCTGATCATCACTTTAAAGAGAAGCTGAAGAGATGCTCTGTTGATGACACCGACTGCCATTTACAACCCACAGCAGCAGCAGCATGGTAAATAGTACCTACTTTAAAACAGCAGACTACAAGGAAAAAGCAATGGCAATCTTTTACAGTCAGTAAATTCACAGGCAAGAAAATTACTGTTGCAGTTAGATAGCAGAGGTGTTACAAGTTTGGTAAAATTAAATTATGTAACATATGATGTAAGTCGAAGTGTTGAGACTCAATAAAAAGTGAAATCTTTCTGTTAATATGACTGTATTAATTAATATTAATATTACATATTAATATGTCTGATTAATTCATTTGTTTGTTTGTTGTTTTGTATCCTTCCATTTTAACACTCTTCTTATGCTTGCCGATCAGGAATGAGTAAAACAAGAGTATGATTTTTGTCATTAAAGTTAGACACTGCAGATTCTGGCCAGTGCTGTCATCGTGTTGGGTGAGGTACAGTGCTACTGCTGATTAGTAACTTTTTGTTGACTAAAGAACATCCTCTAATCACATCTCTTCTCATCCCTCAATCTGTGTCCATACCCTCTTCTCCTAATTCCTTCTCTCCAGTCCTTCGTGCTTTCCCAGCTTTCCTTGCATCCCTCTTCCATCTAACTTTTTGTGTAACCCAATTTCTCCCCAAAATATACCATCTACATCTAGCCTTTTTCTCATCTCCTCCTCCTCTTTCAGCATCCCAATTTCTCTCCTGACATCCCTCTCTCCCCCTCGAGCCAGCTCTGTTGGTGTCCTCTGTTTGGAGATGAAAGATGGTGGTCCTGCTGTCTGACGGCTTGTAAGAGGCTGCTACTGTGCAAAGTGAGTGCACAACACTGCGAAATGTCACTCTGGCTTACATTTAATGATTCATTATTCTGTGTCCACTCATTTTAATTATTCCTATGTGAATTGCTTGCTAAAAAAACAGTATGTCACGCTGTGTTTGTGTATGAGAAATGCGTGCCTGCTTGTAACTCCTTGTGTATACTGTATATTATCTACTCTTTTTGTTGAACCACTGTGTGTTCATGGATTTGCATGTGCATCCATGTGGATTTTCCTTTTTTGTTGGTCTGTGCCTGGAAGGTCCCATACTGTCACATTTGGAAAGGCTCACTTTGCCTGCATCCTGTGTACTCTGTACACAAAAACTCATGCCTTTCTCTGCTCCACAGAAAGTCACGCATGCGTTCTGCTATATCTAAAGACAGAGAATAACATTGAATATACAGCCAGAGGAAGAAGAGAAAAAACATTTGGCACACCATAGGACTCTGACACCTCCACACGATTCCCTGGGAACAATGAAGCCCTAAGGGTTAGAGGGTAGGAAGCATCCTCCCCCTCATCCCTCTTGTGATTTCCAGTTATTGGCTTTAAGGTGTTGCTGGCACTGCTTGCTTTGCATCAGAGCCAAATATTAGTTTTTGCAGGGCTGAAACATCAACATCTCTCACATTGCCGCTGCAGACATGTTTGGTGGTTGCAATCTAATTAGTACATTTTTGTTCCTAATGGTTCTGAGATGGCAGCGAGTGGAAATGTCTTGCAGGGCAGATTAACAGTGTAATTCTCTAGTTACTTTTAAATGAGAAAATTACTATCATGATTAATGGAAACATTTCATCTTGACGTCCTGGCATTTAAGTGTTTAGCAGATTCTGCATTTACTTGGCTTCTAACGCTCTGTGCATCACTCTTCTATAGTACAAGAATATGTAGTGCCAGAGGTTTTATTCAACACTGAAACATTTTAATGGGATATCCTGTGGAGGTTTTGATTTTTCAAAGAAATATCGGAGTGATGAATGAAGTGAGAAAATAAAATAACTCCTGAGATGTGTGCACATATGGTGACAAAGTACACCCCAATCATCTGCTAACGTTTATAACAACACCTGTTCCCTGGCCTGCACAGTCTGCTCACTAGTACCCTGTACTAATAAAATGATCGGTCATGCTTTCAGCCTGTGTCACGTCACTTGAGAGGGTGTGGAGCATACAGAAATCTTCATGAGCCTCCACAGATGCACAGACATGAACACAAAGGCTATCCCTCTCTTTTTGCCAAAATGCCATTTCTTTCTAAATTTGCATATTTATATCCTCACTCCACAATGACCGTGTCATACACGTGCTCTAAATAGAAATTAATTTTAATATCTAGGTTAAGAACTAAGCTCACTTGACAAGGGGTCTACAAGGCTTGGTAAATTTGACACAGTAATCGGGCTTATGGCTAAATGTCCCTTTTTGTCCTTTATTGCACACCCTACTACCTTTTAATGGAGCCTCCATCCACTTCCCATGTGTCGTCATTACAAATGCAGTAATAAAATGCAATACCAAATAGCAAAAAATACTGTGTGCATGCCTGTGTGTGTGTTTGTGTGTATATGATATGGGTTCACTGAAAGCTAGAATATTTTATATTAAGACTGCAGTCAGCATTCACTCGGACTCCAGACTGACACAAGAGTTCCCAACACAAACACATCATTGCTACATTGCGCACCCACCCACTCTCTCTCTCTTTCTCTCTCTCTCTCTCTCCCTCTCTCTCCTTCAGACTCTTTATTTAGATGAGTCGCATAGCAAATGTTGTTTTGAGACCATAACATAAAAATTTAAGTCACATCCCTAATAGAAACAATAGCTGTTCACTAAAGCTGAGATGAGAAAAAGGGTTGCAGAGCCAGGTAGGATGAATAGACACCTGAACTGTTATGGTTACTAAGAGCAGACGCATGTAGTAATACCAGCTGTACAACATAATATATTAAGTTGTGATGAAAGCCATGTATATAACACTTGTTTGTCATAATGCACATTTTATAGGTCATAGGCTGAAGCTCAAGGGTGGGCAGTCAATAGAGTAGGACAAGTCCATGTGAAGGATAATCATGGTTTTATTTAGGTGGTGACAAATGAAAAGTGACAGGGAGTCTTCAGGGCTAGTGCGACACCAGGACCAAGTTGAAGGGATATTCTGCAGCCCGCCTTCACAGAAGCTCATCAGCTGGAAAGGTCATGTTCATTTACAAACTTGGGAGTAGACACACACACACACACACACACACACATCCATTTATACCCATGTACACATTCAAATATGCACATGCATGTGGTCATGTTAGTCTCAGCTTGGCTGGGACTGATATATTTATTTTTTTACAAGGTGAAAGAGCAGAAACATCCATTCTCCCTGATGGCAAAATGGTTTTACATAACATGACGAGTGATAGCTTGTGACATAAGGGGCCATGTAATTGCGACACTTTGTATCTCAGACTTGGGAAGACCTGGTGGCACTGGTGCTAAAAATGTCCTCCATGGTCATCTCGGGGCAGATAATCCACTTCATCGAGCTGGCACAATCACTGGGTAAGTCATTGAGTAAAGCAACTTGGGATTGAGGTTTTAGGAAACAGAAATGTGCTTTCACCACGATTACACATTCCTCCCTCCCCTTTGCTTTGCCCCCGTCACATTGCAGTGCTTCATGCTCAGAGGGGCAGGGCTGGGTGGAAGGATGGATTCACTACCTTTCTGTCCAAGTGCCAAGTCTCATCTGCCGGCCCATTACTCTGAATGAAGGGAGCTGCAATGTAAAATAAGCCCTGCAATCAGCAAGGGTAACCCAGGCTAAAACCACCGTCCACATGTTCTGTACCTGCTGTCATATTATAAGGTCGAATCAGCTATTTACGAAATTGAATTGCATGCAATACTAGAAAATTATGGAACTGAGCTACAATTACATAATGAAAGAAAAAAGAAGATTGGATATTCACCTAAAAGAACAAAAGTGATGGAAAGCAGGAGTACTACCTGGAGTAAAAGCTTTAAAGCAGTGAGTTAAGACAACCATAGCTGGCTATACACTTTACTTCTGAGTGACTCTTACTTTAAGGTGAGACACTGTTCAAAAGGGAAAACATCTCCCTGGTTTTAGTCCTGGCTTGGTCCTTTCAGGAGACAGTACAAATGGACCTTGGGGAAAACATGGGACATAGATTCTTAAACAAGTTAGACTGCAGAGGGAAAGCAAAATAAAGATTGGAATACAAAAAAAGGGGTGGGGGGGGGATGTCATGAAGACAGAGTAATAGGTAGACATCTTTTCAATCTTTTCAAATGAAAAAGACAACAAATTCCCTTTTGGCTCTTATTTAATCAATCACTAATTAAACGAGTTGATAAGATGCAGCCAATATCTAATGGATAGAGTTGAAGACTTTGTAAGTCTTTCTCTCTCCGTCTCTCCCTTTATCCTTTAGGTTCACTTACTATAGCATTAGTCTGAAGCTTGATCTAATTATATGCAATTATTTGGGACTGTTTTCCACCAACATAATAATGAACTGTACTCTGTTAGCAACATGTGGCCTAGGAGCAAAAAGATGACCCTGGACATATTACACAGCACACCATCAGTACACACTGTAATTACATGAAGCCTAGTATCCATTGCAGCTCTCAGTTAGAACATCTAATTTCGGGTAATGTGAAAGTACGGCTTGGACTCCAACGCAGTAATGAGAAATGTATTGAGTTGGAGAGATGTGCAGGTCACTCTGTTTCCAGTGTTTTATGCTATTATTTTAGCCATGTGCTTTGACCATATGATAGCTTACATCTATCAGAATTTTTAAATGATACCCTCATACAGTAATAGTTGATGCAAAACATGTGTAAACAATCAGGAACCAACAGGAAAATTAAAAAACTGAAAACTTGAGTGCACAAAAAGTTCTACAAGTAAACTGACTGCAACAGAGTTCTGCTGGTTTGCTTCTTCTAAATTCAACAATGCAAAAGTCCACAAACAACCCTGGATTAACAATTTTCAGATAAAAAAGAGCTCAAACATCAAGTGATATAATCAGTTTACATCAGTATGCAAAACACTGGCAGCCAACAAACCACCAGCTTGTTTCTGGTTTTCATGGTGGGGGAACATGAACCTACCCTCAGTTTGCTAACTAACAAGCTATAAAATCCCCTTCTTCTAATGCGGGCTGACAGCACTCTTTTAAGATTAATTTAGATTCATTGTTTATTGAAACACATATTTAGTAATAATTCATGACTAGAATTAATTAGTTTATTTCGATGTGACCCCATCTGCCTCCACACACAGTGGATTAGTCACATGGTTTATTGTTGGACTAGTATTTCTTCCTGTTTTAACCACCTCAGTTCAATTTAATCCTTTTGATGACTACAGTTTTTTCCTATAGCGAGGAACTGGATGGTGGCAGTACTAAAGGCAGCCCCAGTTCCAGTGGCACAGAGTGGGTCTCCCTACTTGTCTGCTGGCTGTGGTGCTGTGTGAGACCTGTCCAGTAGCGGGACCTCCTCCAGGTTGGATACTCACTCCAGCAATGTGTCAACAGAGGACTCTCTGGGCACTTTGGCACTCCTACAATGCTAACATTATGCCTCAGTGCGAGGTCCTCTCATTTGTCCTGCAGTGACTCAGATTGGCAGGCTGTTTCACCTTGTGCTCCAAAGGTAACTACTATGCAAGAGAACAAGCTCTGCTACATTACCTCAAGAGTGCCACTCAAAGTGACCCGCTCTGATGTCACTGTAATTAATACCTCTTCAGGTCAGCTTTGGCCACATTCAAGGCTATAATACAACCACTGCCATTTCACTCTGCAAAATGGCAGTGACCTGGTTCTGGAAATGTCAACAAAGTCCTGTGGCAGGGAGGAGGGTAATTTGCCCCCATTAGCCATGTGTTGAGAAGTAGACTCACAGGGGAAGAAGTAGGATTTCTATGGAGTGCCCACTAACTTGGAGCCTGTGGTGGAGCAGGCGGACCAGACCTTGGAGCTGAGGAAGTGGCATTTAATCCATTTGGATTGATGAGACTGTTTTTGTGATGCACATGAGGGTCAAGCAAAGAAAACCTGCTGTTTAAACAGGTCTTTTTAAAAAGTAAAATGCTTCTATATACAGTCAAGCCCAAAATGATTCATACCTCTGGCGAATTAAACTTAAAGTTGCTTTTATTCAACCAGCAAGTTTTTTCTTGATTGGAAACGACACAGGCGTCTCCCAGAAGATTATAAGATGATGTACAAGAGGCATCATTGTGGAAAAAAATATTTCTCAGCTTTTATTTACATTTGAACAAAAAGTGGCATGTCTATAGTATTCCTTTTCATCAAGAAATAGATTTTGAGAGGATTTAAGATGTTAACATAATATATGGTTGTCAGTATTAGTATTAGTAATAGTATCCGTTAAAATTTTGTAATTAATGGGCCGGATCTGTTGAGTTCAGATGGGGCCAATGCCAGCTCAGGTTAGTCTGAGACTGAAATGTTTCTCCCACTCTGCACTGTGTCTGCACAGTTGACATATTTGGAAATGACAGAGCTCTCCTTCTCAGTGGAGGCCATTTGGCTCCATTCATTTTTGTACAACATAAAGAACAACATACACAGACTTTCAGATTGCCAAATTGACAATCTATTGCTGTAAACATGCCTCTTTCATTTGGATTCATCAATGTTTTGGTTTCATTGCTGTTTCCTGAATGGAACGGTCTCACATCAGTGCGTGTATTACATTATACTCTGCTTGCTGTCAGTCGCTTGAGAAAGGGAAAATGCAAGTCTCTGCCAGAAATTAATCCTTCAGAAACATCACACCTTACATGTTGTCTCATTTTTGCAGAATCCGGAGAGGAGTTTGACACAGTAAAGTCTATATTTTAAATAAGTAATATAAGTAAGTGACTGGTAAAATTAACTATAAGTGAACCGGTATTTTCATTAAAACAGAAAGATCTGTCTCCCAATTTATATTTATTCAACTGAGAAATGCTAAAACATTATGCTAAAGCTTTGCTCTTCCTAATTCTTGTCGTATCTGGGTTGAGCATTTTCTGTTATTAATAAGCACCATATGACCTGGGCCTATTTTAGTATATAGCTAGTTGAAGCTATAACTACTAGTACAGTGCATGCCTGCCAAGCTTCAGATTTTTTCCCCAAGCCGCCAAAACAGAACAGGGCTGTGAAGTAATTTTGGCATAGTGGTCGCACACGGTATTGCAACTTCCACGTGCATCACATGATGCACACAGACCCCAAAAATGTTTTCCATACACAATCATTGTGGGGGGCTGAAAACCAGTGAATGTATTTTGCGATATCCTAACACTTTGTGACTGCACTTTATGCAAACAAAGATAACATTTTATTAAGGAAGCATTTTCAGTTTATAGAAATAAACAAAAATTATTTTAATGAACACTACAGGCGTGTTTGTGTTTCAAAAGGTAAACTGGAGTCCTTGACCAAAATGTAACATATGCACTTCATAAAACACAAAAACACACCAGCTCCCAAAAGGCCAGAGGAAAGCAGGCTTAGTTCATATTACTTATTTATCACCCTCTGCTTTTGCAGACGCACCAGTGTGAGGTTTATGAACACATAAGACGGCCAAAACTGAATTACTACGCAAATAGAATGCAATATTTTCTCCCTTTTTATGTAGTTTACCCAGGTGTTAATCTAACTGTACCAAATCCACTTTGAAAGCGATGAGTCCACTCTCTCATGTGTGTCAATACTCAGTACAGTTCACCATTCCTGGGACAGCAAGAAACACAGAAGACAATTCAATGTCTGGACTGATCAAAGAAAAGACTAAATGCCAGTACTGAGTCTTATTAATCTGTGACTGTCCTGCTTATATGTAAACTTTTAAATACCTTACATCCTCATGGACACAAAAATACACCCACACGAGAAACACACAGACAAATCTGGACTGAGGGAAGTGTGAAGAGGTTGAAAATTACCCATGAGCTCGACATTAGATAAGAGATAAAGAGCTAAAATGGGCTTCAGCTGCAGGAACTTTTCAAACTGTCAGACGTTTGACAGCGTTGAACAATTTCTTTCATTTTTGCTGTACAATGTCCACCTGTCAGGAGCCGCCCTATACAGCACTGTCCAAACTCTAAAGCGATGCAGAAAACGGTTATCTACTTTATTCAGTGTAAATGTTATTACCATTTGCTGAAATCAAGGCCTGCCTTTTGCAGGCTACATTCGTGTCAGTCGTGAGCCACCTTTTTAGAATTAAACATTTTAGAAGATTGAGTTTTCTCCTTGAAGTTAGTACTCTGAGGAAACCGGTGGGGCAATTGTGGATTTATCCCTTGCCATGACTGCAGCATTTGGTAAGGATGAATGAGAAAACATAGAAAAGGAAAAATGCACAGAAGCAGAGGTAGTAGTGTGCAGAATGCAAAGTGAACAGAGGCATGAGAAAAAGCAATTTTTGACATATTTGGCATGTACAATCATTGCAGTAGAAAGCAATAACTGCTTGAATGAGAAGAAGATCGTGAGGAATAGAGGAAAAAAGAGTCTGAGAGACAGAGAGAGTTTGGCAAAACCTCACAGGACAACAATTGTACTTCCAATATTTGATACAGCAGGAGAGCTCCTAATGTGAAAAGGGTAGCTGATGATACAGACTGATCTGATTTCACTGATCTGATTAGAGAAGAAAGGGTGCATTTAGCGAATGAAACCTCTAACCTGGTAAAGCATTATACTAATGAAACAGTCCTGCCCTGAATTCGGGATGTCTGATTCTGCAACAAAACAATCGAGAGCAGCTCTCCCAAAACGTTGCCGTGAGCCTGGCAGTCTGCTTCTGAGTCAGCCAATGAGGGGAACACCGTCTGATCTAAACTACAGAGCAGTGACTGATTGGCTGACTGCTGAGGAGACTGGCGGCAGGCCTGCTGAGAGCAGGTGTGTGTGTCGGGTGTGTAAGTGCAGTGCGTGTGTGGTGCTGGTAGGTGGTCGAGATGTATAAAACACTGTGTGGAATCATAAAAGCTCAACCTCTGAACACCAAGGCTCTGTGTTTGTGTGGCAGACAGACAAGCAGAAAAACACACACATCATGTTGTATGAATAGATGTGTTCTCATGTGGCACGTACAAGTGATTTAAGAGTCACCAATTGTCTCATACTTAGGCACTATAATGCCCTAAAGGGGCACTGCACTGATTACCACAATCATGTTAAAACACCCATCATTTCTACTAATGACGGGTTAGTGGTACTACTAATCCTGTGAAAACAGTTGTATAATGTCTCCTGTGGCTCTATAACAGCTTTCTAAAGTCTGAGATCGCAACCCTGATAATGTTATCCTTAGTTAGGCTTGAGGCTTCAAAAATGCATCTTATAAGGTGAAGGAGGGGAGTTTGATAGATGAGGGAATTTAACAGGCAAGCAGGGTCAAATGAAAGATGTTATTGTGTTTTATTATGGGAACTATAGACTTTTCCAGCATTTTTTAAGCTTGACTTATACTAGGGACTAAAAGTCAGGATCTCAGCCTCTGCTGCTTTGATTTTGACCATCCTTTGTAGCCATGCTAGTGGCATCGCCTGAGGGATTGCAATGCCAGTCTGCCGGTCAGTCAGATTACCATGTGTGCAGACATTAATGGTCTCCAGAGGATGAATCCCAATAACTTTGGCAATCCCCAGACTATCCCTTTAGCACCAGCCATGAGATTTTGAATGAAATGTGTCTCAACAACTATTGGATGGATTGCCATGACATTTGGTAAATATATTCACGGTCCCCTTAAAATGAATTGTTATAACTTTGGTGATCCCTTTTCTTTTCATTTAGTGCCATCATCAGGTCAAAATTGTAATATATTAATATAATAATGCTTTGGTTTGTGGATAAAATTCCTCCCAAATCATCTTCAGCTAAACACGCTAAACTAAGATGGTGAACATATGTTATGTGAACATTATACCTACTGAAAATCAGCATTGTCAATGTGTACATGTTAGCATCCCTGCTAGCATGACTACTACTATACCACTGGAGTCCACCTTTTATCTAAATTAATCTGAATGGATTTGTTACAGAAATCAAGTAAAATAAATTATAATAAACTTCATTCACCACAATCATGGCTTGCTAAATCACTTTTTTTATTGGCATATTTTGACATGCTAACGTCTACAGCTCTGTTGTTGTTATATATTTTTTTCTCAAACCAACAGCTGCCTCATGGTCTTTAGGTATATATATATATATATGTATATATATATATATATATATAAATATTCCACCAAATACTTGACAGTCCATGGTGTGAAATTCTTCATTTTACCTGAAGTATCATTTTAGTGAATAAAACCCGGAACAGGCAGCATTTTAGTTTGAGAGCAATTTGTCAGTGTCGATTTATGCTAATAATCAAATCTCACAATCACGCACCTCCAGAGGTCAAAAGTTCCAAAGAAATCATTTGATTGTCTTACTTTTTCTGACCACACGGCTTTCCCCCTTTTTGTTTTGTATATTGATGTTTTCATACTGTTGCTGATGTCTCTAACGCCACAATATATTCTCTAAAACTCTGTCCATGTTTTATTGTCATTCTAAGCACACAGGAAAAAGTCATCCAAAACCATTAGAGCAAACCACACAAACATTTCAAACATAGACTCACTGAAAATTTACACAACCCCAGTTAACTTGCATCAATATTACATCCTTTTAAAGTGAACAAATCTGCCATCGGTCTAATGGGGGTCTACTGAAGTATCTGAAGTACAGAAGTATGCAGCCAATGAACCTGTGTTAATGAGAAGTTATTAGCAGCATTCTCCATTTAAACAGCACAGGCCAAATCAATTTAGAGCATTTTATTCCATACGCCCAGAGCTTTGTATTTAATCCACTCCCAAAGCTCATGCGCCCTGTGCTTGTTGCAGGTTTTCAGCTGCTTGTACCTCTGTGGGCTATTCAGTGGCTAACAACAGCCACATGAGTGTTGTGGAGGTTATTCTGTAATCCCGAAAGAGAGAGAGAGAGAGAGAGAGAGAGAGAGAGAGAGAACAAACTCCCATCAAGCATACAAATGACATGAGTGAGAATGGTCTTTTTTTGTAACGAACTCAAGCTCTTTGCTTTTTAAACAGCACAAAAAAGAAATTCCATTCTCCTTGGGAGGTGAAGGACTTGCTGTGTTTAAACACCAATTCATAAAACATTAGTTTCAGTCAAGATATCTCAATGGTACGGGAGACTAGAGGAGATGAGAACAAAGTGCTCTTGGATGTGCTGCAGACATAGTGGTGGTGCATATGTGGAAACCAGCTGGACACATCTGAGCCTTGCCACTAATCTCTAGCTGCTGAGCAAAAAGTCAAACACATTCACTCCTCCCTCTTAAATACTAATAAGGCAAAGGTCCTCGGTTGAAACTATTCCCTCACTCTGCATCGACAATACGTTTTGCACGCGTCTGGGCACATGCCTGATTTGTTTAAATACAGCACAAATCGCATGACTCTCAAGATGTCTGGCTGTGCAGAGAACACACCAAGCCGGGACCAAAGCCACTGAGCAGGTAGAGGCTATAAATCACTGTTCAGTCCGGCCAGGGACAGACATAGACACAGACAGTCTCCGCCTGCCGTCACACTACCCAGAACTCCCCTCACAACTACACAAACACACACACACGTGTGGTGTACAGGATGCTGTGGTCAACAAGGATCTACCACTGTCCACCAGGCCTGAATAGGAAAAGATAAGTGGTTTATGGGCATAATGTAGACGTCAAGGGCATTGTAGTTTTGATTTACGGCAGCCCTGTGGCCGGATTGTGATGTATTGCAGAGGCACGGCATTTTACATTGTGATGAATACTGTTAGGTGCAGGACCAGATAAATTCTGAAGACACTTTAGGGGGTGCTGTATGCCAGGCGCTCAGCCTCGAAGGTTGCAGAGGAGAAGCCAAACCATTATTTATAGAAATACCAGCAGGAGTTTTTTTTTTTCTCATTCCTTAGCAAGCCAGCAGCCAAATATTCACAAATCTTTTAAAAGGGGGGAAGGGGACTTTTTATAGTAGTGTAATATGAAGGAAGAAAATACTAAGTCCACCTGGAAGACAGGAATACATGATTTGAAAAAGGTAGCAGACTAACAAAAAAATCACAATGGATTTCTCCTGCCCAGCTGGGGTTTCAATTACAATGTATGTGGCGGCTCATTGCAATATGAAGTCCACACACTCTACACAAACTACAGAAAAAGTCTGCAACTTGCCAATTGGTTTTCCCTCTTCTGCCTCTCTTTCATTTCTTATCCCACTTCTATTCCTACCCCCCCCCCTCCCTTCATCTCTCCCATTTCCTCTCCCTTTCCATCAGCTCTAAGGGGATATGAACACAAACAAATGTGTCTGTATGCATGATGCTTTGACCAGGCACAGGAAGCGATGGAAGAACCTCGATGTGTTGTGCACTGGAGAGACAGAGCAGTGGATGCACATCATAAATCTAAATAACTTCAGAGTCCTATTTTAGAAGGTATGCACGCTTAAGGAATGCTAAACACGTGACTGACACTGATGCATAAATCGAGCATCACAGGTAAAGTGATGCTGCAGTGAACTGTAAGAACACACTTCTTGATTGATATATGTGCTTTGTAATGCATAGCTGCTTGTAGTCCGCTTATGTGGTGGAAGGCTTGTCGTTTGAAGATAATAACTGTGCTTCCAGTTTAATGTCATAACATGTGGTAATCCTCTTAAGGCTGGGGTAGTAGATGATCTCCAGACAAAGGGAGCCTTGCAAGGGGCAAAGTAAAGCCCACTGTAACTTATCCCCTTCACTCTAAGTATTTCCTTCTGATGGGGGCAGCTGGTCCCTCAACACAGAAATAACAACACACAAAACATTACTACATTAATTACATACTGTAAGCATGTGCACAAACTGTAGTAGAAACTGTGCAGGGACGAAGGACACTAGCCAGTCCTACCCCCAAGCATAATCTCCTAATTCATAAACAGACTGGATAAATCCTTTGAGGTGCTGAAAGGAACACCTACGGTTGTGGCTTGAGAGATTGTCTCACTGTGTGAACTTGCATCTGGCCTCAGAGTCAGGAAGCTCTCAGTTCTCACACTCAACGATGCAACATGTCTTGCCATCAAATGCATGTTTAACTTACATGCAGTGAAGTCCCATGACAGAGCTAAAACTAATATTTTCCTTTTCATTATTCACAACCACAATCTTTACCTGACCTCAACCAAGTGTGTTGTCTCGTAATGCTTGCAGTGTGTTTGGACAGAACTGTCAGTCCATGCTGATTCACCCCAAAACAGCCAATGAACAAACTCACTGTAGCTACCTAGAAACACATGCACTGATGTGTGCATAGGAGAATGCCTGTGTGAGTGTTTGTGTCGCAGCTCAGCATCTGACTGATGTCAGAACTCACCAGGAACTCTTTTATAAAGCAGATTCATAGCCTCGGGATAAGACTTTGCATGCAATCGAGCTGACTTTAAGATTCTTCTTGGATCCTGTCTGAAGACACCTTAACCATAATATTTTTGCCGTAAGCACACTTACCTTAACTATACCATAGCTGCCATGCATATATAATGTAGAAAGATGTTGGTGCTGAAAATATAAGAAATGTTATCTGGGGGTTTTGCAGAATCATCCAATATCGAAGTTCTTGTCTGGAGACAGGGTTGATGGGTGCCAGAGCTTGAAGTACTGACAAAAGATTTGGGGATGAGCCCCTCTTCCCGTCAGCTCCTCAACGTCAGTCAAGGTATACAGACATTTTTTAGTGGCCTATGTGATTGTAAATGAAGAAGGCACAGCAACCTAACACATGCAACAACCAGGTCAGCCTCCTTTTGTCATAGACTTTGCTTCTGAGGTGAAAGGTTGCCTCTGATCTCCTTTGATCCTCAGCATTAGTGGCAATATTCAACAGCATCACTAAAAACAACCCATCTGTCTGTCTACATGGTCTGTACACAGACCTCCGGGATTCAGAGTATGATCACTTTAAATCCACCAGCCTCCCCCATTTCTGCCCACACACACACACACACACACACACACACACACACACACACACACACACACACATCCAAACCAGCGAGAGATTAAAGCAGCCACAGACCTATATCACACATAATCCTTTGTTTAAAAGAATTTCAGAATCACAACAGTGTCAACATCCTCTCCAGGATGGCATTTCATCAAAAGAATCAATTATACCGGTTATTATTTAGCACAGAAAGTTACATCTACATATACAATGGTGATATAGGTAAACTTGTTTCTATTGAGAGGGGATTAGCATGGAGGTGAGTGTACAATCACAGTGACAGTAAAAGGAACATAGAGTAAAGCTGTTGATGCAGATGGGCCAACAGCTACACACCTTACAGTGAACAGACAGGTTGAATTTTAGAAGCATTAATTAACCTGAATGGACGAGAGATGATTCTAATTGTCACATGTTCAGATACACACCAATAGGCGCGCGCACACACACACACACACACACACACACACGCCATTAGGGCTTGGCAGAGAGCACCTCGACATTAACCACCCCCCCCCCCGGATCATTGGGGGTTGAAATCTCACATTAATCCTTACTCACCCTTCCAGCCCTGCACATTAACACACACACTCCACAGCGACTCCATGGTGTCTGCCCTACCACCTCACCATGGTGACACATGGATCTGTTTAGACACCATGCAGAATTATAACCCTGCACGCATGCCTACTCTAACACACACACACACACACACACACGCCTGGCTAAAAGGCTGCACTGCTCTCTGCTACACTGCCTACAAAGCTTACACACTCATTTTAAACATGGGGCAAAGGAATGCATGAGTAGATTAGCGCTCAGCAGTCACACAGTTTAAAAACACTGTTTCTAAATGATCTCCACTGGGAATTGACAGCAAGATCAACACACAAGGGGACTAAAGGGGGAGAATACAATCAGCTAGTGCTGCAAACAGGTTACAGTCCTACATAGAAGGAGTGAGGTGTTTTCATTTGGGGATCAGAGGATTTTTTTCCCTTTAAGTACCTCTGGATCATTTATGGTTATTTATTATTTATTTATTGACGGTGCTGGTCCAGTGTTGGTTAATGTTAAACATAGTGTTTGCTGTGATTAGAATTCCACTTTTAGTCCCCTGACTCTGAAACCACTGCACAGATTCTGAGATGTTATTTTCCGTAAGAGAAGATGAATCAACATTACCACTGGGGTGAAAGTATTTTGCTCTTTGACTTTTAAGTTCAAATTCAAGTGCTTTCAAGTACATCCTGTTGTCATTTTCTGATGGAATGGTGTGCTTTATTCTGCCTCAAAACATTGCTTCTGAAATCCCTAAAAGTAAAAGTTTCATTTGAAAAAGTGTTGACTCTCATGACTTATGACACATCACAAAACTAAATTATGTGTTAAAATTGATACTTTTGAAGTGAAGTTCACTCTGGCATAATATTGGTATGAACCTTACATTGCTCATTTTTCTATATTGAAGCGTGTGTAAGGTTCCACTGAGTGAGGTTTAAAAGTAATGTTATGAGTAATATTGTGCTCTTCAATCAATAGGCATGCATCTCTGTGACAGACAAGATTATCTGCGTCATCTTTGTAGATCTGTCTGTGGTTATTGAAGCTCTTAAAAAAGTCTCCTGCTCATCTCAGCCTTGTTTTCAGTCGATACACTCCCTGCAAGAGATGGTTGTGATTGGGTGTGTAAAATGTGTTATCTGCCTCAAAAGGAAGTAACCTTTTGTTATCAGTGTTTGCTTTGCAAAACCACAAGACTGTATTATAAGACACAAGACATTTTTTATTTCAGCTAATAAGATGATTAGCTAAGACAGAGAATTACAGGCTGACAGCACTTTGAAGAAAAATATAAATGGAAGTAGGTGGAAATATGAACATGTAAAAAACAACCTGCAGGTTATTATTTGCTTGCTTGTTAATATGCATTCAGTTGTAATGACATAAAGTGTACGGTGGCTAGGGGTGGGGGGTTGTATATGCAGTGGGAATTGATTGAGTTACAGTATACAGACACATCCATCACTGGGGATGTTGTGGATAAATCATTTACATGAAAAATGGAAAACAATGACTCATAAAAAACACCTTCATTTTCCAAACCTATCTGAAGTTGAATTGAATGTTCATCTGAAATCCATTATTAAAAAAGTCCCACCTTACACGTGATCGATACCACAACATTAAAACCCATGATGGTACAGGATACTTGGCAACGTGAATACATTTTGTTGAAATTATCACAGTGGTGCAGATTGTGCCTTGAATAATTCAGAGGTATTGAAAGCACTTCAGCTAAGGGATTTTCTTGTGTTTTATCTAGGAACATAAGATGAAATTTGTGATTGTGGTATTGGTGGTATGTCATGGAAACTAATCAAATGACACCGAAGGTTTCTTCATAAAAAAATAACTATCTTTTTGTTCCAACGCTATTTCAGGACAGCTTACAAAAAGTGCCATGTGACTTTAAGGTGTGAACTTGAAAATGTACCCCATTTTAACAGTAATTTATAATTATCAACATATACATGGGTTTCCTAGTTGATCACAAAAGGCAATGTGTCAGTGCACAAACAGGACAAAAAGGTGACAAATAAACGAAACCAAAGGGGCCTCTGTCTGATATTGCCACTCCTAGTCAATGAGTCTCTGAGGCTCTCACACTCAGAGGCTGGTGTCACAAAGAGAACCATCAGCATGTTAAATGTGTGGTGGGAACAGATTTAGAAGATTTAGGGTAATGGAATAATCACTGTGAAGAAGCACGGTGGAGCCGAGTCATGCAAGACTAGTCGTGGCGACCTTGGATTTCATCAATACAATCAGCTGTGTCTGTCTCTTTACAAAACAACACAGGGCTTGTTGCCATTCAGACAACTTAAAATCAAAACCAATCCCAGTAATGATTACAGCTGGATAGATTTTATACCAGAGGCCTCTGAATGAAGACAATAACACTTAGGGAGCCTGAAAAAACAAAGATCCAAACAACAGAGTGACTTAAGGTCTTAGGACGGAAAACAAAACATTGAAATAAGCCCAATTCACATCCTTATCTTAGCAAGAGATATTGCAACCTTTGAAGTAATTTTACAGTCATTATGAGCAGAGCTGTGATATGTTCTACACATGATTATGATTTATTATTTATATTATATTGTCCCTAGGGCCATGCGCATGTGTGTATAGAGTACATATGCAGCTGTTTATGTGTTTGTAATTAGCTTGATGTGTATCAGTGTTGTGTGCTGTCTGAGTGGTGTGTAATTGTGTTGTCACTAAAGTGTGGAGGGAGCTGCTGGAGGACACAGCGACACAGTGAGGAGTGGGGAACTAAAGCGTGGGTGGTCATGGAGGTGAAAAGGCCAGCGCTGAGTGTTGTCCTCACCCACAGGTCCTGAAAGAGTATCTGTTTGTCTCAATCAACAAAGACTATGCAGGCTTTACCACTCAAGAGGCAGCGCACAACCACACACATGCATGCACACACGCAGTATCTTCTCACAACTCTTATTTCATGCTTTCAGCATCTTTCTTGCTCCCTGACTCCCTCACCCCCTCTGCTCTGAGTGATATTTGTGATCTTAGATCAGTACGGCCGTAATGCCCTTCTCAGTAGACTGACAGATGATACAGCCTGCCCTTTGGGCTCCAGTCGGAATGGCTACAGATCAATACCCGAGCTGGCTGCCTGTCAGCATTCACACAAACATGCACACTTGCTCCCACACCGTGCACGCACCCACATATACACAAGGCATTCACGTGCAAGGCTAGCATCAAAGCCCATCTGAGCCGGCTGGCATTTACCGGAACAGGACCTGGATGTGTGCAACACGGCAGGAGGGGACATTCTCGGGATAGTTCCAGGGCCTAGAGGAGCAGCATGGTTGGAGGATGATGGAGCTGAGGAATTCTGCTCACAGATTCCTCTAGCTCTGTCGGCTGGTTAAATTAAGCACTTTGGACAGACAAACTGGCTGAAAGACTGAACAAAGCAACAGGTTAAAGAAATAATCAAGAGGCTGTCTGCGAGATGTGTGTGTGTGTGTGTGTGTGTGTGTGTGGCAGCGTGGCTGTTTAACCTCTGTGGAAGAATCTGTGTGTGGTCATTTGTGAGCGACACCGTGTGCTCTGGCGCTAATTGTGGTTTTTGTGTGGCTCCATTAGGTGAGAATGTGCAGTGCAAGTTGAAGGTTTAGATAAGGATTCCTTCACTAAAACATACTGCATGTAAAACATTTTAATCATACAGTATTCCCATATTTCTCAATTTAACAACAATTTAACTGCAGAATAACATTAATTTGTTATATATTTTTTAAGTCACATAATCACACAGCTTATGTTCCTTGATAGGTAGTAATGCTTTTTTTAGATAATACAATTTGGAGATTTAATGCAGAAACGGAATAAAACTCAGGCACAAATAAGCAGAATAATTCCCCTTCTGGCAAAAGAAATAGCGCTATTCTTGTGTGCTTTATTAGACATTGCATTGCAATGAAGTGCAAATGTTGGGAAATATTTGTCGGGTTCAACCTGAATAAATTGTTGTTCATATTCATGTTTATTTCATGTATATTAATTCAGGAGAGCAGATCATCATATTACATTGTTATGAGAAAACCAATTCATGCGCGCACATGCTAGCACAAATGCAATAGATTGCAAATCTATAATGTTATTTATTATTTATTTGGACAAAGAAGACTGTTGCAGAGAAACCAATTTCATGTCAAATGGAGGCTCTCTGAGAATTGCTCATTCATTCCAAATATACAATGCCTCTCTCTGCACGCTCACACCATTTTTCCAAACAGAACCAATGTGCATTGACCTATGCAAATAAACAGTTTCCAAGACCGAGCATGGATTCCTTTTGTTCCATTGTGTATTGCGTCACTGATCATTGCTACATAAATAAAACTGAGAGATGTATGAATAATGCAACCATAGATTTGACACTCTGAGTGACACCCCCACACTCAACTTGTCTGCCACCTCCCTCTCTCAAGCAGGCGGTAATTTATTGTCTGCCATTACCATAGCAGAGTCAATCAATAGCCAATTAAAGAAAGACATGTAAGGTCTCCAGTAGCCACCAGTGCATGTGGTGCTGTTTGGCCGGAGAAATAAATATGTAAATGGTTCACCGGCGGAATAGTATCAGTCAGTATCTTTCAGCAAGCACAACAGGAGCGATATCAATAACACTCCCCACACACATAGACATCGCAACCCCCTCCTAGTATATTAACCTCCTTGTACTGTGCTGCAAGGCCACTTGTGGTCAGAGAGCCCCCAAAGAGCTGCAACCCCTAGGAGCATGAGACGTACTTGTGTGTGTCCTTGTCTGTCAATATAACAGAATGATCTGCTGGTTGAAGGGCAGATCATTAAGGCGCACACACACATATATAGAAAATTGTTTCCGAAATTATGGATGCAAAGCAGAGGTTTTCATAGTGGGAGGCCGGCCTCCCCATGGAGGCTCCAAACAGTTTCAGGGGAGGCTCATGGAATGGAAGTGAAAAAAGATTACATTAGTTGTCAAAAGGAGATCAGATAGTATAGCGTAAACGTGTGTGATTGAGTTAAAGACATGGAGGGGCTTGTACCATTTTTCCCATTTTTCCAGAGTCAGAAACGAATAAATGCGTTAGGACAGAGCTTTGTTTTATGTATTTGGTGATGTAAATCAACATATAAACTGCTAAACTACCCATTTTCCAAAGGATTTACTGTTGTTTTTGCCTAATTGCACATTTAATCACTTTGGACACCATCCTCACATGCTTCATGGTCCCCTATCTTTCGCTCTCAAATTTTTCTAAATTCTGCTGCACAGAAACTCTCTAAAACCTTCTGTGGGGAGAAAGGGACAAGCAGGTTACGGCTGGTTGCAAAGATGTAGATGTAGATCCAGTCTTTGAGAGATGTGACTAATAAATGTGAAAAAAGCCACAGTAAAGCTGAAGACAAAGCAGCACTGTGAACAACAGACAATTGAAAATACATCAGTGTCCCTGCCGACAACAATGCAAACGTGGAGGACGTTGATGGTAACATCTGATTTAGCTTTATCTTGTGTTGCATTGTCAATAATGTATATGCTTTGATATGCAAACAAAGGTGGGAGGAGCGCTATCAATGACATACAAACTACCATAAACATTATTTATTCACAATAGATATCTGCAATAGTTAGAGCTAAGAATAATATGAAAATGGCATTATCACACTGCTATATTTTAGTAATTCAGTTCAATTCAGACTAATTTAATCTAAAATGTCTGAGCTGCTACAAAATGGTGTCTATAATCTGCTGCCAATGCTTAAATAAAGCAGGAAAGATATAACAATGACAACATGACATGACTAACAATATTTTGAGCCTTCAAGGAGAAACACACTTGATCATAAAAAGGATTTACTAAAATTAAGTCTACTTAAAACCATTAAAGTGTGGCTGGGACCTGGCAGTCAAAACTGACAACTGAGTACATTTACTCAAAAACTGTACTGACAATTTGTAAGTATTTGTACTTTATTTGAGTATTTCCATTTAATTCACTTCTTTATACCTCAACTCCACACCATTTATCTGACAGTTATAGTTAGCAGTTACTTAGAGTAAGATTTTACAACCAAAACATATGACCAATAAATAAAACACAATAAATTGATATTCATCTATTCAGCAGTAGGTATATGTATGCATGCATATAAAGTAAGTAGTTTATATAGTTAGCTAAAAGTAATGAATAAACAGCTGAAATGGTTAGTTAAAAGTAATGGATACATGACTGAAAGGTCTAGCTTCTGCAGTTAATAATACTAATGCAGACTTCACCAAACACTGACAGTTCAATTGTATGAAAATATATTGTAAAAACATGTTATACAGTTAATACTGTTAAATAGCATCCAGTTTAAAATCAATTAACACGACGGGTGGCGTTGAAGGAGTACTGCTAGTGCTGTGTGACTATACTGTTGGGATCCACCGAAGTAAAGAATCTGAGTACTTTTTCCACAACTAGGACCTTGACAAAATGGCCAACAACTAGTCCTGTTACTTTTAATGATGCTTACTCTTGAGCTCTTGAAGTAAGGCTATATTTAGTTTTATGAAATATATTCTTATCCTGTTGGTAATGGAAACTCTTGCAGAAATAGTAAAACATGATTTGAGGGGGGCAACACAACACACAGAGAAGCATTATACTGGAACTGAGCCATCTCTCACACACACATGCACACAAACATATAGTGATCAAACACCCTGCTGACTGTAAAGCCTATTGCGGGATGCTTAGCTTTCTGGGTAACAGAGAAGCACTTCGGGAGTGATACTGTGATAACCTTGACCCCATCAATCCAAAACCCCCAAGAATAATCTCCTGCCGTGGAACTTTACACCTTGATACGGGGCCTCTAGAACACTCATCCCCCTTGCATGAATAGCATAGTAGCCTCACTGACTCTCTCCCCATCTCTGCGTCTCTCTCGCTCTACATTCCTCCTTATACTGCCTCTGCCACCACAGGCGCCGTTGAAGAGCCTGACAGTTCAGCTGTGCTTTGATCTCAAGGCACAGGTTATCTGTTGCCCGGCTAATTTTAGTTAGCCCCTTTAAGCTTCACTTCTCTTTGAAGCACAGGTACCATGCAGCAGGGAGTTGTGGTAGGGTATCAGTGTGGCCCCTACCCTTTAAGGGAGAGAGAGGGATTCACCCTCACATCTATGAAAGTCTACTGTAATCTGGATTATCCACCATGCTACATCTGTATCATAATAAACTCTGCACGCAGAGCAATCCCAAGTGCAACAGTGTGGGCTGAAATTAAAGTAATGTTTGAACGTGAGCTAAAGTGCTTTTACATCCGACGGGACTTGTTGAATAAACAAAGCAATACACAGGAGAAGTTTGAGAGTGCTGTCAAATCCTCCTGGGCAATTAGAGGCTCACAGTTTCATTTTGTTGCGATGTTAACAGATTGCCATAACAGATGGAGGAGGGGTGTGGCAGGTGAAAGCAGAAATCTTACCTTTCCTGGGAGGAAGTAGGAAGAGAGAGACACTGTCTGCACCTCAAGCTGGGGAGGTCAAACGTCTGCAAAAAACACAGTTTGTGAGTCAGTTTCTGGTCTTACTGTCAGTAAAACCTTGAAATATCATTGTTAGGTTCATTTCTTTGTGTTTATTTACCTCTTCATTTATTAAATGAGCCAACCAGTGAGCATTCTCCCACAAGCTTGTACTCCCTTCCTCCACTACACCCAATCCCATGAATTATAATGTCCTAGAGCAACAAGCTTATTCAAACAATAAAAACAGGAATATAAAAATGGTATCCCAACAGCCTGGAGTCGTTATTAAAATTGGAAAAGCGTCCACAGCGCAACCTCGGGCAGAGTGTGTTTACAGCCGGTTACACAGCAGTACACTAAAGTTGTCTCCCTGTGATTTTACAGAATGGTTGGCCAGCTGGTCTGAGCCTCACTCATGACAATAAAGCCCTCAGAGTGTGACCTTGCACACTGCAGCTGAAAGCCAAGTCACAACACGGACATGGGACAACATTTGGGAGTGAATGGGCGAGTCTTGTGCCTGTGTATGTAGCATTGCACATATGAAATTCTCTTTCTTTATTTTTCAGTACTGTCTGTGTCAAGCACACTACTGAGATCAAACACACGCAGGTGTACAAAAAAACACAGCCGAAGCAAGCAACACAGAATATCAAAATGCTGCACTTGCTCTCCAGCATGAATGATGGTTCTCCAGGAGCACCTTCAGATGAGAAGAGCAGGAGGTGTCTGCAGGCTGATTTAGCGCCTCAATCTCATACAAAGGGGTCACTTTTCTCTCCACAGGATGACATACGAGGGCGCAGCCGCTGTTTTCATTTCCATTTTATTGTGAAGTATGGTGGATAAAGTTTCCCTCTATGTGTTGTAGAAACGCTTGCATGAGCTCCCAGAAGGACAATGGCCATTGCCACTGCCAAAAGGGCTATTTCTGTATGGCAATGTTATGTTCTCCACAAGGATGGTGATTGTAGTTCAATATGTCTTCAATTTCCAGCACAATCAATTGCAGGTTTGTCTTCCTGAGATTTGAGAAGAGCTGAAAGGTTCATACACACTCAGAGACACATTTTGGATGGGGGACATTGCAAAGTCAGGATTCATTCAAGCACAATGACTGAGTCTTCTGAGCTTGATTGATAGGGAGCAATGAGTGCACACACTGTATCCTACCAGTCAGGTGTGAACGTTAAGAAGCTAGTCAGAATTGTATTAATCTATGGTTCCCCCCCCCCATCTTTTCGGGACCTCTTTTCATTATAAACACATTTATTGTATAAAGGATTAAAGGCGAGGACAAGACTGAATGAATCGACTTCAGGGTTTTCAACTTCCATCAAAAGATACAACGTCAAAAGACCTAAGGTCAGATGAGAGTGAAAAGCACTGTGCCTGTGTGGGCAGGCACAACAGGAGAGGAACAGAAAGACGGGAGGTAGTGAGAGGAGAGTGAGCATAATGCTTGTGTGTGAGTGTGGCAAAAGGTGAGGACTGATAGATAATAAGGAAAGAGAGAGATAACAGAAGAGAGAAAAAAAAGAGAGTGATCAATAGAGTGAGAATGCGCCAACTGCAGTACAGTACAGAACAAACCAAAGAGTGACACAGCAGGCAAAAACAAGACAGTTTGTTCCTCCCATTAGCGGGCAGGATTAATTAGGGCTCTGTTGACGCACTTTGTAACAAGACAAATATAATTATGTTACATCATTACGAGCTTGCCTCCTTCCTGTTCCCGGGGGAACTGCGGATAGCCAACTGGACAGCCAACTCTAAACAGTGGCCATGGAAAAAACAAGATGCCTGTCAGCATTCATTTAGCAAAACGCTGGAAAAACATTTCCACAGTAAGTCACGCTCAGGAGATAGATGTTGGTTTCTGGTCATCAGGCATTATACAGCGGAGTCAGTAATGTTCCTATAGCTATAAACAGACTGCCATTTGGCTTGAGATGTGATCACTCACTCCCTATGAGCTATATTTACCATCTGTGGCCCTTTACCCTGTTTGTGTCTGTATACAGCATGTGGAGCATTTGTGTACAAGTGACTGTGCTGAGATGTGGGCCTCCGTGCGGTCATGCAGCAGCCATGATGATAGCTACTTATCTTGAGAGACATACATGACATTCTGTTTTGCACTGTGGACACAGAGAGTCTTCACACAGCTTTCTGGGTGTTTGCATGTTAGCATTCAAACACAATTCCTCAAGATCCGATGAGAGAAGAAAGCTGACCTTGGCATTCCAACACAGTCCTCTGTTCTCAAGGCTGAGATGAATCCAGAATCTAAAGCAATTGAGTTTTAAATACTTAAGGCTCTCAAAGTGTCTGTTTTTATGGACTGTACAGCAGTACAATATTAGACCTTGAAATGAAGTCTGCAAAAACATATAACCTTGTTTTAATTAGAAAGCAGGGTAAGAGGCGTTGAAAAGCCGCTGCTGTGCTGTGTGTGGTAATGGGGTATCATTTGTCTCATGGGAGAGAGCGGAGCCCCGCAGCTGTGGCGTGTACAGAGCTCACACAGCTGTGAATGAGGCGGCGCAGGCCAGCGCTGGCACACATCGGCAAGTCAGCTGACAATGGCTGGCTTTTCTTACTGAGGAGGTGTGTTAGCGAAATGCATCGATGCCGGAGAAGCCTGGATGTAAAACGTATTGTGTACAATGGCTCTGGACAAAAATAGTGTTCAACAATTGGCTGACAATACCAGTAATTCTTTCGGAAGGGGTGCCAAAAGTCCATTTACTAAAATTAGTGTGAAGCAGGCTGTTTTGGCTTTTTTCTGAGCTTTACTGTGCCTCCATGAATCACGCCATCCTAGGTTTAACACGCTGTACGGATTATGAACAACATGTTGCATCCATTCCACACTCAATATGCTTTTCTTGCAGGAGTGCATAAATTGAGAAACCACAATTCTTAATCTCTCTTCCATGTGCAGTTTGTGTAGGGGACGGCGAAATTGAAATGACAGGACGTGGAACGGAGCACATCCGGGTAAAATGAAGGTATCACTCCTTTGTTTACGGATCTGACAGGCTATTCATTGTTTCCTTGGTACGCCTTTAGGTTAAAATACATGTCTCACCATTGCCTCACAGCCCTGCATGTGTATATCTGTGTGTGAAGGTGGGTGTAAGAAATCTACTGTGTACAGCAGTTGCCATACTGCTGACTCTGCTGTGTCCCTAACACAGCCCCTAAGGGTAATCCAAAAGACCAGCATCTATATAAATGACTCTGCATACCTTTCCCATCATTCCCCTTCTTTCTATCTCCCTCCCTTCTCTCCCTCTATAGGACATTTGCACCTAGCAGCTGTCCCTCCATATCGGTCTGTTCAGATCAATCTTTTTCCACTATCGTTCCCTCCCTGTACCCTCTCTTTTGCCTATGACAAGGTTTCTCAGGCCAAAGCCTCTCCACAGGAAGTGCTGTCCTGGCTTAATCCTGCTCTACAGCGCTGAAGGAAAGAAAACTTCACTTTCCAAATCCTCAACAGCTGCATTGGTAAGATCGGATCCTCAGTCCCTCGTTTCTTTACATTGTCGTCGTGCCTCAGTCTCACACAGTTTTGCCTCTTCACGCCATTGCTGACAGTAGGATGGGGCATGACGCCTCCGCCCAGGAATGCTGGAATTGAGCCAAAACAGATCCCCTTCCATGGAGCGTACAACCAGCGTGGATGCTTGAGCAAACATGTGTGCAACACACACACACACACACACACACACACACACACACACACACCTCTTTTGGCACCACGGGGATGTGAAAACAAAAAACGGAAAATGGGGATCTTGGACTGAAGCAGACAGCTTAGCTTTGGCTATACTTTTCTTTACTTTACTGTACTTCCAATCCTGTATGGACTTCCATCAGAAATCTGCATGACTAAGGTGCAGGTACTTATCAGAGTGAATTGCTGTGTAATTCAAGACAGTGGGTGGCTTGGCCAAGCTCTGATTGCAGTCTGATGTGTGTGGAAGTTAAGTTGGGGGGCTGCGGGGGAGCCACTGTAGGCTCTGACAGGGAGCCAAACTGTGTGGCATTGCTGAGTGATGAGACACAAGCCTGGAGGTTCCTGCAGACGCTGAATTATAAGAGGCAGGACAGAATTCAATGGACAGCTTTAACCATGCAATTACTTTCTACATGGAGAGTGAAAAAGCTGTGGGCATAGATACAGTACAGAGCACATTTTCAATTGGAAATAGAACAGAGAGGAAATAGAGTTTGGCCTGACAAGGTGATTGTAATAATGGGCTTGTTTCCAGTTAGTTTGCTGGTGCATCTTCAAATTTCCATGTCCCTGTTTTCACTTCAGCAGTTCACAATTTATCACCTCTTCTTTAATAGACAACTTAGATGACAATAACTGCATCTACACTTTCTTTCCTTGTGTACTGGGATGTTGCCTACATCACTGCAAAAGCACATGGACGAATGCACCACACACAAATGCAGTCGCTGTTAGAAAGGGTTCAGGGGTCAGCTGTGGGCCAAGGTTCATTGTGTGCTGGTGAGGAAGAGTTATGACAGCTCTGCTCCATCTCATCAGCCTGACTGTCAACTCACACAGCATAGTTTATCGCCACCCATGGCATTGAACACACAACGCCATGGGTGGGCAAATCACCACAACGGCTCTGCTACTTTACCACTCAGGCTTCAAAGAAATTACTGTGTGATAGGTGGCAAATTGAGCTGATATGAAGTATTGGCCACCGCAAACGCTCATAATATAGCTGGTCAGAGTGATATTAATTAGGTTGGTCTTTTTCTGCATGTGAGGTGTGTGTGTGTGGCATTTCAGAATGTATATGGGCTCCTTCAAACAGCCAAGAACTGGAGATGGATGGTGCCATAGGAGCCAGATTAAAACTAAAATGAGCCAATTAAAAACTCCTTGTATAGCAAGCTACTCCCACAAAAAAAGCACAAGACACAAACAAGGTCAGGGAATAAAACTTAATTGAACAAAGCTTTTTATGGTTAACTGGCTTCACAAATTGGTTAAAAACATTGCACAGTTTTTTCATAACAGCTCTGCTTGTAAGTAAACAAGAACCTGTTGTTTATAAGAGACCACTCTCTTCAAAACTGTCTGAATATGTAGCGCCCATGGAACAGATGGCTATCTCAGAGTGGCACAGAGTGAACAACGTTACAAGAAAAGGGAAATACTGTATGAAGGCCCTCAAGCAGGCTTGTTGTGATTATCGACGATTAGCCTCTCATTGGGCAAAGAAAGGAAAACAATTTTCTAAGCATTAAAACTGGCCTGTACAGCCTGCAGCAAGGTTCTGCTTTGTCATCAAGTCGGAAAGAGCTGCTTAAGTGCTAAATGTTTTCCATTCTGCATTTTTTTGACACGTAGGGTGTGCAGCCAACGCAATCTAATTCAATTGCCCTGCAACAATAATGATTTTAAAGCTTATAATTGTATTTGTGTTGAGACAATGTGAGAAGATGTTGATGTCATAGTTTTCTTAGGTACACCTTACAAGTTTAGCCCCTGCATATCCCAGATTTGGGGTCTTGTGCTGTAAACTCTGAAAATGTAGGTATATTTACAATAATGACATCTTGTAAGATAAATATTTTTGTTTTCAGGCGGTTTTCCACTCTCTCTTTTCTTAATTCTCCATGGTCTCACTGTCTGAGATTAGTTTATGTGTGGGAGTTACATAAACAGATGGACTCCGAGGAAGGATGCAGAATGCAAAATAAATGCAAAATAACTACCACAGTGAAGCACAAAAAAGATAGAGTTATGACAAGTGAAACAGAAAACGTAATTATATCAACAGAAATATACTGTTTAATGAGGTGATGCCCAAATTATTAATTCCCATTCATGGGACTCATTTGTATGGAACACATGCATTCTTTACATATGTAATATGCTCATTCCACATGATTCATCCATTAACAACCCAGTGATATCGATTGAATCCAACAACTATACAAATGTATTATAATTGCAGACCTGTGCCCAGATGGGGGTGGGGGGTTGGCAAGGCTGCCGATAACTAAGTGTACCCATTAATCCATGTTAGCTTGTCTGCAGCTGCAGATGATGTTCCAAACCCTCTGCCTCTACCACCATCCCACTGCCAGGTTTTCAGTGTCAAATGCCAATTCATCCTACGCAATGTTAGCTGGCACGGCTGATACTTAGCTTTTTTCACATATTTAATGCTAACAGTGAAGCGTCCTATCATAGACTCAGCTTCCACTTCCCAGCCTGTGGTCATATCCAGGAATTGCATCACCATGTTTGCCTGCAGCTAAGGCACCTAATCTGTGCAAGAGGTCAAACATTTGGTTAACTTGCAGTAATGAAGACCTAAGGAAGGTAGAAACACTCTTGCAATCTATCGAAGACAAATGCCAAGAAGATTCTTTGGAATGTAGGTCCTATTGACCCTAACACCAGAGATTAAATTAAGGGCAGATCTCCTGAGTGCTGGACAAATCCCAAGGTACTCAACCTTCCTCCAAGGCCCTGCTTCAACAACTAATCTCTCAGTTTTCCACTTTTGGAACCCCCCATACCACTATCCCCTGTGGCCCTGGCCAACCATGACTCTAATGCATAAGAGGAGGTTTAGAGTCTCAGGGGAGTCATGAGCACAGATTATCACCTCAGGCAGTAGATAAACAACCGTCATCTACACTCGTCACCAGAGGTTTGGATTGGATCCAGGTCTAATGTCCCTGGTGTGTGTGTGTGAATGTGTGTGTGTGCATGCCTACGTTGCCCGTGTAGATACGGTTTGTCTGTGTTCACCGCAGACACCATGCCAAATTGGCCCAGCAGGCTGTAGCTGTTCATCTTCTGTCCTCGTCCTAGAGTAATTTCCTTCCTGATCCAGCATACAATCAGAGGCATCTGCAGTGTCCACTTTGCCAGAATTCTTCCGTCAAAATGCACACAGACATGCTACAGCATCTGTTAGGACGCACTCATGCCAAGGAGAAGTACAGCACCTATCACCCCCCCCACACACACAGACATTTTATGGTAACAGACTCACCAGATATCACTACGACAGGGGGTTTAGGAATGAGCAAGTGCTTCAATGCTACTGGGGTGAGCTGTGACCCGTGACCAAACTAAATCCATCTCATCATTGACAAAGGCATATCATCACCAGTTGGCAAGGTTCACAGTCTTCTGTTCTGCCATGCTCAGGACTTCAAAGGCTGCCTGAGATCCAAAATAATCCGAGACATTTGAGGTATGATTGATTTAATTTGTCTCAGATAGGACATTTTAAACATTTGAATGAGCCTTTTCACTTAATGAATCCTGCTTGACATGCAGAGCCTCAACCTCTGTGCCCTACCTTTCCTGACAGGGCAACAGAGTAAGAGGAAAATAGATAAACAAATTCTGGATGAACGACAAGAAACACATCAGTCTGACATGAGATGTGGTATTAGCGGCTCATACCCATCATGCTTATTTCCATGGGAGTCCATCTGCTCTAAGTTATGCCATGTTGGATTTATAGCTGATAAAACCTCTATTATTTCATTTCTCTCTCCCCGAGTTTTAAATTAAGGTAATAGAGGGCCTGGTGGTACAGTCTTAGAGAATTAAAGCGGGGGCCGAATGAACAGGGAGGTGGGGAGGATGATAAGTGCGGACAGGGAACAGTGAGCAGCAGATGAAATATGTGCTTGAAAAACATAATTAGCAAAAGTGTCTGTCATACACTCCTATCTCTCTGCAGTGCAGAGAACAAAACCTTACTACAGACTGTCAAACACAAATATAAGCAGACTAAAGCAATCCCAAGAATTTCTCCTCTAATAGCGCTATACATCTTGAGTGGGGATTATGCACACAGAGTAGCTATAAAAATACCTTTCACACAGTTTAGCAGCAGCACTACAGGGCATGGACAAAGTGTTTATATCCACATTGCTGAGTGTACTTGTGTCATTGTTCAGATGAAATCCTTGTGGTCCAAATAAACTTTGCAGCTGCCTTTATTTAACCCCTTCCTGAAGTAGCCGTTTGGGTCTATTTCTTGATGTAATGCTTACTTACTTCTCATGTAAACATCACATAACCATAGTAAATGGCTTAAATGGAACCATTTACCATTTATAAAGTATTTATACATGTTTAAAGCACTTTATTTATGTTTAAAAGGCAAAAAAATATAAGCACTCGCAAAGATGCTCTTTTTATTAATGAAATACAAGTTTGTAGTACAGGGTAGTGACCAAACTAACTAATCAGATGAGCCATATATTGTTGTGAAGCATAAAATGAGCCATGATGTATGAAAAAGACAGTCAAGTTAGGTTGCAGCAAATTATCTTTGTGCGTTGTGGCGGGCTACTTTTGTGCTGCGAAAGGTTATTTTCCAATTGATTAAACAAATTTGACTTTGAATACGAACATCGGGACTTAATAGTAGGACTGGACATTGTGGGGAACATTGGATAGAGATATCGACTGATGGCCTGTATAGGTCCGGAGCATTAGTCAAACAATAGTACCACAACAAATTCTTACAGGATGGCAGCTGGGAGAAGACATTTGTTGACAGCAATAGCACAGGGGAAGAGGGAAACTGTAGTGATGAGAGGAGGGACAGTGAGTGAGAATAGGTGGTGAGAGAAAGTCGAGCCATGAAGACGAGTAGGCGTAAGAGAAAGAAAAAAGAAAAGAGAAAGTCCATCCGATCATTAGAGGGAAAAAATTGGACAAGGGAAATATGCCAGAGCTTGGGGAGATGGAAGCATGCTAATAGGGTGTAATACTTAAGTGCAAACGGAGAAGGCAAAGAAAAAAGATTAGTGTTGGAAAAGTCAAAGTAGCTAAAGTAGCAAGTGTGGGGGAGCAGAGGTTCGGCAGTTGCAAGGGGGTGATTACTCCGTGTAAATATGAAGGAATTAGTGGAGAACTTGAGGGTGCTGAGTAATTCAGTTAAAAGTGCTAAATGATTGACAAGGGAAGTCAAGAATAAGGGCACTGAACCAGTTTTAATAGTGTTAAGACCAAGTTCCCCAAAGGATCTATACTTTGGATTTGTGAAAAACGGTGTAAGAGAGGACATACCAAAGCACACAGTGTTTAAATTGCCAGGACGTTGGGCATGTGGCTACGGTATGCAAAGGAAAGATGTGCTAGTTGTGGTGCGGAACATGAATATGGTAAGTGTGGAGAGGGATAGGAGGAAACAGCAGTGTTGGTTATTGGGGCTGTGGAGTGGTGAGACGGGAGCTGCAACAGATAAGAGTTTCTTATGCAGAGGGAGTTAAGAGGGCTACACAAAACAAATAAACAGATTATTGGTAAACCTAAAAATGGGTAGACCATAAAGAAAGAAATGCAGCAAAAGAGCAGAATCAGAGAAATGTATGGATAAAGAAGAAGAAATTGGTGACAAAAAAGAGGTGATAAATGCAACATCTTAAACTGAAAGCATCCAGATTATTGTTAAAGCAGCAGTGCACCAATGAGATATAATAAGTTTGAAATGGGAAGGAGAAAGGTATGAGCTCAGCACACAATCAAGTCAAGAATCAGCATGTGTGGGCTGATAGTACTAAAAATTTAAATTCTTCTGTAGAATACAAGAAGCATGATTGGCCAAGCTTTACAGTTTGTAATTAGTAGAAGAGTAAAACTAGACATTGTGTGTATTCAAGAGTCCTGGTTAAAGCTTAACTTGTATTTTTGTTTTATATGTGGCTGTTAAGAAAGACAGAAAAGATGGTGGGGAGGAGGGTGTGTCCCTCTAGGTGCAGAAAGTGAACAGGAGTATGTGAAAAAGCTAAAAGTTGTAAATTACTACATAAAACAAACAATGGAAAATGAATTACAATTAAACAAGCTTGAGGAAATATAAGGACAAAACTGAAATAAGGTTGTATGCTTTGGGGATTATAAAGCAGATGACACATTATTGGCACGTGGGAGAAGAATCTTAGTGCCAGAAAACCTTTCTAATGTGGTTAAGGTGAAACTGTCGCAGTTTGGTTAGGTTAAGGCACCAAAAGTATGTACTGCAGTTTAACGTTGACTTGTTATGTAAACCCAAAGCATGATCTTTTCTTAAACCTAACCACATACTTTTTGTGCCTAAACCTAACTAAACTGTGATTAACGCTGTGAAACAATAACAGTTTGGTTAGGGAAACAAAAGGGAGTAAAAATTGTTTTTTAGCAGTCATATGCAAAGTGAATTTTTATATATCACTAACCACAGAAAACAGGGGTGGAAAATTAGTATTTGTGAATATTAATAGGGAGAAGTGTCAGAAAGAAAGAAAGAAAGAATATGTGAGTCAGATTACCTGTGAAGAGGCAGAGATTAAACAAAATCTGAAAACATGGAGAAAGAATAGCATTGGGGATGAACAAAATGGCCCATTTAGCATGCAGGAATTAAAGAAGGCACTGACTAAAACAGGGATGAACGCACCAGGGACAGATGAAATATGTTACATCATGTTGAAACATTTGAATATGGGGAGACTGAAAAAGTTGTTGTTATTATTATTATTAAAAGGGAAGAAGGAAGAATCCCAGTTAACTGGAAAGAAGCCTGGGGAAGAAGTAAAGCTATTCCCTTGACATCACATGTCTGCAAATTGATGGAACGAATGGTTAATGAGAGGTTAATGTACTTCTTGGAGAAAATAGGTATTGTGGCTAAGTACCGAAACAGATTGAGGTGAGGAAGGGGCACTATTGATCCAGTGTTGAATGAGATAAGAAAAGCTTAATTAAATAAAGAGGCAGTGTTTTCTTATGTTGAAAAAGCATATAATAATTTAATAAACTTTATTTTTATAGCACCTTCTTAAAAGTTTACAAAGTGCATATGACATGCTATAGAGCAAGAGCATGCAGATCAAATTACACTTAATCAAAGCAGTCGAAGGGGGAGTGTTCACTTGGGTTATGTGAATAGTTTTTTCATGGTGCTATGTTAACTAATTATTTTTTGGTGGTGAAAGAAAATGAATGAATGAATAAAAGAGATTTTATATAACTTTAAATGGCATGATCATATTGCATAGGGATGCTTATATCCAGAATTATGGAGATAAGTTAAACTCTGCCCATTTGGGATTGAATAGATTACTTTGATGTACACTCGGTGCACTTGGTTGTAATAGAAATAGAGGTAATAGAGGTTGGAAGATACTTTAAGTAACTACAAAACAACTATAGCACTTATAGGCTTAAACTTATTAACTCAAATCGTTGCTTATAAGTCATTGTAAGAATCGCATTTGTTTGATTTAGACTTTAGTTTTGGTTAATGAACAACTTGTTTCACAAATTGTAGGCGGCGGTGGCGTCCACACACCAGGGGGAGCTGAAGAAAGGGGTAAACGACCTTCTCAATCTCTCCACTGACGGCGGGTGTTGATAGACCGAAGAGATTTACAGCATGTGTATGTTTTTCTATCATTGATATCCTTTCTGCGCATGTATTTATTTGGGTGTTCTGCACATGTCCACAGAC
This sequence comes from Nannoperca australis, assembly GCA_036023655.1. Lineage (NCBI taxonomy): Eukaryota > Metazoa > Chordata > Actinopteri > Centrarchiformes > Percichthyidae > Nannoperca > Nannoperca australis. The sequence continues at coordinate 40,746 of JAVQJD010076667.1, forward strand.
ACAGAGGAATTCCAATGTGCAACAATGTCGGACCATTCCAGCTCCCATGTTTGTGTTTATGTGAACATTTTGGCAATGTTCTGAAGCTCACTGCAGTTGGTAAGATCTCAACAAATCCTTTACTGGTCCTTCCCAGCTGAGGCAGGGGCATGAGGCTCGCCCTCGCCTTCCCTCCCCCCTTTCATTCTACCGGCCAGGCAGGAAAGAAAACACTGCCAACCCCAGGTGTTGGGCGTGAGAGGAAAGATGAAGTCCAAGCAGACAAGAGTGAAGGGTTTAACAGGGAGGGGTTTTATGAGAGAAAGCAAAGTGTGAAAATAGTGGTAAAAACAGCACAAACCAGGAGGAAGGTAAGGTGAGAAAAGACCTCAAAGAGAGAGGAAATTGGGGACAAGTGGCTTTGAAACAAAGGAAGAGTGTATTGGCAGTCTACAAAGGGGAAAAGCATATATGACCTTTGACAAAGCCAGCTCCAGAGGGTTCGAACTGGTCTGGTCAGACATCTTAAGTCTGCCCTCTCAAAACAAACAAAGACGCAGTCACATCTACAGAACGCTCCACAGGGACTGCCATGGCTCTGTATGTCTTCTGCTACAAATGGATGACTGGACTTAATTTAAATTCACAGAGCACCAGCAGGCTGCACTAAATGAGTGAATCTGGAGTCAGTTTGCGTAGCAAAGACACATGGGAAATGGCGCTATTTGCTGCTGTGTGTTTGTGTGCTTTCTGCCACTTGTTTTGTCTCTTTTAAGACTCTCAAAAGACCCCGGTGTTATTTAGGTTTGCAGTTGATAAGGGCTGAAATGAGATATAGCTTGAGGAAGCTAGTCTTGGCAGGGACATTAATACTGGAGCCTCTGCTGGATGGATACATGGGCGGTCTGACAGTTCACTTCAAAATTGGAAATTGAAAAAAATAATATATATACACCCTGTGATTCGTTGGACAAGACAGAGATGCAGGAGATACAGGAGGATAAGAGAGGAATTCACTGCAGTAAGCTTGGTAGAGAACAGCAAATTGGAGAGTCCTGCATGTAAGGTCAGGTGATTGAGAGCTACATCATTTGATGATGAGTTTTGAGCAGGCAGCCAGAGAGCAAGAGGAGAGATTCATCCACTTCTGCAGCTGCTCTGTGATGGAGGGAGATCCATTTCTCAGGCACGTCCACTCCACACATCATCACACAACCTGTCCTGCACTCTCTCATATTTTGCTCTACCCTCATCTTTTTATTTTCCATTCGTAAAAGGAATAACAGGATAAGACAATTGCACAGAGACGACACATTTCAAGCCCTCTTTCTTAACGCCCCCATCTCTGCGGCTCTTATTTATCAGCGCACTGACAGACATGAAGTGAAGAACAGACGTCTGGATCCTCTCTGTCTTATGGCTAAATCATGTTGCGGATGAGGCAGGTCCTCTCTTGCGGCTTTGATCACCCCTCTAGGGTTGACAGATTGACTGATGGTCCCAAGTCAGTCCTGCTCCCAAGAGAAGGACAGGAGAGGCAGACAGAAAGCAGGCCAAAAACACACAGGACGTTGCAGTGATGTCATGATAAATCCAGTGAGGCTGTTAGCACTTTTTCATTTTCGCATGTGGGAGTCTGGGAAGATGGAGGTGGCTTGCAGCTGAGATTTTTAATGTCACGCTTCATGGCTCAGATTTTAATGTGTCGCGCTAATTATGATATTGCAATGTTAGCCTTTTCCAAGCTATTCCATGTAATGAGAGAGAAAGAGAGGGAGAGACAGAGGAGGAGAGAAGGCATGGGTGTGAGTGTCATTCCAGTCTGTCGCTCAGCAAGGGGTAGTGATGAATTAGGCGCCTTACCGTCTCCCTGGCACCTAGCCACTGTTTGTCCTTTAGGTGTCCTGGTGACCAAAATGTCTCTCTGAGCTCCGCAGGGGCTCTTGAGGGGGATATAGACACACTGTTGTGCAGTACTACACTGTACTGTATGTATGCGACTGGGGCGATTATTCTCTCTCCAGATGTGCATGTTTGTGTACATGTGTCAAGTCAGTTTTAAATATTACACATTTGCCTCAAGGGCCTTTATAATCTGTACAACATATGACGCCCTCTATCTTCAACAGGACTGTTTTCTCATTGGAAAGGATGCAGTCTTGAGCCAAGTGTCACGTTCATGATTCTGTCTTATATACTGCAAATTCTCTAAGGAATTAGTAAAAGAAAAAACCTGTTGAAGCTATTAAGAAGTTGAAATGATTGCATGAATGCAAATATGAGTTATGGAGACAAGAAATCTTCTCAGCAGCCTAGTTTGGCCCGGACAAACCTATTTAGTACAGAACTCAGAGTATAAATCTCAGTGTTATAAATATCTATTAAAATGCCACACAATAGTGGACCCAGATGGTAGGCAATTGTATTGAAAGGTACACAGTACAGAACATGTGCGTGTGTTTTGAAGGGGGGCTGGTGTGTATTTTTTGTGGGTATTGCTAACGGAGTTATAACATTCTGTGCGTGACTAAGATGAAAGAAGTGGCAGGTGCATGATGACAGAAGGTGCACACTGAATAAAGGCTGACTCAAAGTGTCAGGATCAGTCCTATCCCTCATCACTCACAGCCCACTTTCTCAACGCTATTCTCCGCAAAACGCCGGGTCTCTTCTTCCGCACCTGATTGCTTAGCCTTAATGCATATTAATTCACTGTCTGGCAGTGACACACAGGCAGGGATTGAGGGCCAAAATGTTAAAAATAGGAGGGAGGTTTGCATGGGAAGCCTCATCCCTGTGTAAAACAGGATTACGCTTTAGCTGATAACAACAAATTTAAGATGTTGGCTGGGTTACTTTCAGTTACAACATGTTTGGGCTGCTGATCAATCATTTCTGTAATGAAACCAAGTGCTATGTCAAAAAAGCCAACAGAGGCTACACAGAAATGTCACAATTATTTGTTAAAGAATGATGTCCTCTATTAATATTTACCTCTGATTTTGTGGCATGTTTAACTAATCTTTCAGTCTAGTACATTTGTCTTCTTGTTCATTAACATGAATATATCTCAGCTTTTAAACAAAGGTAGGATAGTATTGAATTATTTGTTTGTTGGCTAAATTCCCTGTCTACTGCCCATTTGTACGTGAGGACTGTTACAAGTTGTCTTTGCGAACTTAACTTTCATGGAGATAATGAACAACATTGCACTACATCTTAAGGAGAGTTCTCAAAACTCTAATCCTGACCATTTTAGTGTGACCGACCATCCCTGACCACCCAGACATTGACCAGTTGCGTTGAGTGGCAAGATAATTGAGAGACACGGAGACGTCTAAAAAAGGAGCCTTCTACACCTGTGGCTCAAGTGCTGTACAAACCAGAAAGTCTAGACAATGAGTTATGAAAGGAATTGGCCAGTCTTATGTAGTGATGGCAGGGACAAAAGCAGAAACAGGGCAGCTGATGATGAGCAATGTGTGTCTGGCTCTAAGACTGACCTCCACATGTTAGTGGGATTACTCAGATCGGCATGGAAGCAACTGGGCCTGCCAGTTCTCTGTCATGTGCTAAGATACATAACATCAAGTTTTAGATTCTCACAGATGAGAACATGCTACAAAATTGAAAAAAATGACACTGTAGCTCTGTACTATTTTCAATTAGATGCATCTTCCAGCTTATAAATATTATGATGATAAACAAATGTACTGAGAGCGGATTACGTCCTACTAGACACAGCTGACAGCATACAGTATGTTTAAAAACACATCAAATAAATGAGGAACACACTAAGAGCTTAAAACCCAGGTTTAAAACTACTGTTAATAAGAAGTCCCTGTTGAAAACAGATGCATAAAAGATTCAACACTGAATAGTGCAGGCAAAGGTTGAAGAGCATTATGAATATGGCTAAAAGCCCTGATTCAACTAGGTATATAAGTACTCTGGGTCCCTACGGCTGAGATAACAGAAAACCAATAATGGAAACTAAATGTTTTGCCAGTAATACTAGTATTTTTACACTATTTCTGTATAATTTGTATGTCTGCTCCTAACATTTGCATAAGGGTGAAAACATTTGTTTTATTCTTGCTGTTTGATGGTCCACGTTAGTATTACTTACAATGCAAAACATTTGAATAGTGTCAAAGACAGAAAATACCCCATGTTCTCTGCAAAACAAAAAAAGCCCTTAGGGTTAGCCTATACTAAACATGGAGAATGGTTTTACCTGCTACGTGATGGTCACTAAATAGAATACATTTAATCTGTAATGCATTGTTTCCTCTCAGTTTGTTGTTTATTTTTGTCAAAATATGTCAAACATTTGCAGGAATGCAAAATGTGATTTATTGCAAGACTTTCCTGAGGATCAAAACCTTTTTGTTAGGGATCATTAACAAATGACTTAACTTTACTTTGATCCTACCCTGTAAAGACAAATGAACTGACAAAAAAATGTATTACAGCAGACAACACGGTGAACATATTGTCGATTTGCAGCAATACAACCAATCAATCAATTTGTTTTTCTGAAACCATTTGCTAAAAAGTGTTCCTTGTAAAAGTTTAGCTGTCCTGGATTCTTAAATCCACATGTAATGAAGCAAAAACTGCCAAGTTTGCATCATCTGTTCATCACAAAACAGGATTCCAGCCAGGACATTACAAAAGCAAAACAACCATGGACGTGTAGCACAACAAATGCAGATGGGGGGTTTACTTTCTATGTTTTGTCTTAACCATTCTTTAAAGCTAAATCATGCTCTTAGTTCCAACAAAAATGTGCCAATATTCAAATGAAATTTATATTGCCAACAGCCAAGCTCAACTATTGTTCAGGGCTGTAAAAAAGATTGGAAATTAAGATTCAGGCCAAGGAGGCTAATACTCACCGTTGCCAAAGACAAATAAGACCCAAGTAAAATAATTACGGCATGCTGTTAACACTGCATTCACTCAGTGTTTTATCTAAACCTCCAGCCATTTCAAAGTCTGTATCCTTACCTTTTTAAACAAATGGAAGTGGGTAACATTTTGTTAACACTGAAATGTTTTTTTTTTATGGTCCGCTTGGAATGGCTTAATCATTTGTCCCATAGTTTTTGACAAACCGCACAGATGGGCAGTCTTTGTTATTCAGAACTGCAGCCCTCATCTGAGATGATACAGCTATACCATAAACCTGCAATTATAAACAACAAGCATTACAGCCTGTCAATGCTTAGAGAAAAAAAATGCCATGGGGATGATCGACCTTAAACGGAAATCTTATTCGAGTATGAACACAAAAGGTAATTGGCTCAAGGACTTGATAATGTCATGGTTAGATGTTCTATAGATTAAGGAATGGTGTAAATAGCAAGAAATGATAAATGTTGGATTGTTTAGATGTCAGCTTTATGTGATAAGAGCTATCACGGAGGGAAATTGCCTCCCGTGCTCCTTGATCTTCAGCAAAGTAATTAAAGCTAAATTGTGAAGATAAATGATTATAAAAAATACAAACTGGTGAGGAGCAAACCTCTCTGAGCTAATTATGAGCTCTTTTTTAAGTTTCTTGCATCAGTGAGTTACAAGCTTTGACTTCTTTAAAGACTTAAACAAAACATGTTTTTAAACTTCCCCAGTGTTTGAATAAATATATTAAAAAAACATGAATACTATAATCTGACATGTGATGTTTACAAGCACAATTTAGTCTGGTCTAACACAAGAAAGAGGATGACAACAGGTTTTTATTTTGGCATATCACACCTGAACAAGTGAGCTACTGTATAAACAGAATTCCTAAAAATAAAAACAATAGCTTCATATTAATTTCTTTGTCACAATAAGTTCAAACCCATCAAGATAACTTCCTCTATCAAATAACAATGTTAGAGAGAGCGTGAAGCCCTTTTCAATGACAAACTGCTGAAAAAGAAATCAGCTGTCAACCAATTGGAAGATTCTATAAAAAGAAAGGATCATTTCAAAATGCAGGACAACAGCTTTGAATGGACTTTGATACAATCAAATCCATGACACCCTCTTTTGATTCACCTGATATTGCTTATTATATGAGGAGAGAGGATGAGGGGAGGCAGCAGAGCGCAAATAGAACTCAATGCAGAGGAAGAAATGTCTGATTATTTAAGGACAAAACCACTGACATTGAGAGATGCCATATCCATCTGCATGTTTGCCAGCAAAACATTACTTTATTGTAGCTTAACTGGCTGATTGACTTACATCAGAAAAACATCTGTATATCATCTATATTCATGAAGAGCCTATTTCATCATACAACATTGGTTTATGACATGCGCTACTGCTTTTGAAATCCAATAGCTGCAAAAGCCAACAGATGCTCCCCTAACTGAGCCTGGAAATAAAGTGTGGCTGACTTATCTCCCACCCAACCCCCACTGCCATCACATTGCAATGTGATACATCTCACCATTTGGCTATTAAGCCTGCTAAGGTATGGAAAGGAGGTGATTCATATTGTGATTGCAGCAGTGCCCTCCGTGACTCTTCCAAAGGGGTAGAGAGGACCAGAGAGGGGGAGCCAGAGAAGGCTCAAAAGCTGCGAACATCCCCCCAGCCCTGTGGAGCTGCCTGCCTGTGGCTAAATTTACTCCCCCCCTCCCCAAGCATCCCGGCACGTCATGTTGGGATTCTATTACTCTCCCGTGTCCCAGCATACAGATAGTCATGTGAAAGCCGGCCACAAGCCTCCGCGGATGGCAGTGCCCTTCCTGCCCCTGCATTCAGTTCACTTAATGCTATTTGTCTCTACCCAGCTGCCCAATTGCTCTCTTGCACTCTCTCTGTCTCTTCATCACCCCTTCTATGGCTTGACTCTCAAATCCCCCCCTTTTCTACCATGTTCCCCTCCAATTAAGGCTCCTCTCATCCTGAGAGCTGGGGTCAGTGGTGGACAAGCCTAGAGACTAAGACTGATGAGACTGACGGTGGGTAACCGAAGGGGAAGAATGAACCCTGGCCAAATGGTGATCAATAGGGAGACGGGGCAGAAAAATGGCTCCCTTTATGGGCAGAGAGGTAGTGGAGGATGGGGGTGAAGTAGAAATGCCATGTCTGCTACATCGGGTCAGATCACGTTTTATATCAAAGCCCCTCCATCGGTGAGGTGCTGTCAGCAGGGTGACACGAGGCAAGAAGATACAGTTTGTGATGGTTCATAGGCTTGAGGATAAAGTGGCCTGCCCCGTTAAAAACACTTTCCTTACTAACCAAGGCAGGCTGACGTTGCACGGTCGATCCAGCGTGCAGATCATCAGTTTTTACTTGGCCATGTATGATAGTATTAGTCGTTGAGCCTGAAATAGACTGACACGCGTCATTGAGGGCAATGGAGTCATTAGCTATTCCTTTTGAACAGCAAGCTCACTCTGACTGAGCAATACACAGGGGTGAGCACAGATTTCTGAAGCCAGCTTATGCAAATTGAATAAACAGGTTGAACAAATTCCAGGTTGAAATGTAAGGGAAGGAATAGATAGAGAAACAAAGCCAGAGTAGAAGAAACAGAGAAAGAGAAAGAGAAGGAAATAAAGAGCCAAAGATGTGCGCCACGCAATCATTCTGCAGACATGACCATAAAGCACACTGTAAACTCCCCTCCTACCAATTCAAGCAGTGCATGCCATCTTCACTGCTTTCATGTGCACATGTCAGGGTCACACTGACCTCTAGTGGTGTTAACAGGAACACTGCACTCATAACAGCCATGACTGAGAGATCATTTATTCTTAAAGCAATTTTATCAGAAAATTGATTTTAAGTCAGTGACACTGGTCACTAGCACCTCTTTGGTGATCTGGATAAATGGCCAATGGGAACAGCTTGTTTCAATACCATGTGAACTACTGTCCCAACCTTCCTGCTTGCCAATTATCCACTAGTAAACAGTCTCTCTCTCTCTCTGTTTCTCCGTCACTCTCTCCATCCCTCCTAGTCTCTGTCTTTTTTCTCTCTATGTCTCCATCTCTCTGTATCTCTCCTAAGATACCGTAGAAAGTTTCGATTTGAAACTATTGATTTTGTGGGTTACACCTACGGCAAAACCCTGACAGGACTTGGAGCCACTCTATTCAGTGGGGGGACCAAAGTGTGACCTCTCCTTAGTGTTGTTTAATGAAGTTAGCGGTTCAGTGCTGAACAACTATTTAAGTCCCTCGAGGGTTGGATGAAACCTTAAATCAAATTTCTTTCAAGTTTTTTTATTTAACTGCGTACTGTTTTACCTTCCCAATTATGCCTGTATCCCAGTGCTTAGTAGAATGGTACATTAGTTATGCTTGGAGATATACATTTATGTTATATAGCTCAAAATTCACTAGATGGCGCACACTTCAAGGAAACATTTTAATCAGTGCTGTCGTTCCTTCAACATTAATATTGCTATTATGGCTAAATATTAAAGTAATTAGCTATCATCCAATGAATTAATTCATGTCTGGCAACTAATTTGGATGTAAAAACCGAGGTGGAAAATTACAGAGGGCAGTATACGGTATTTCTCTCTACTGCTATGTTTGACGATCAGAGTGGTCCATCTACAATATTTAGATCAGCCCTTTCAAATTCTGCTTTATTGGGTACACGTCAACACGGCTGCCAAAGAATATGTGATAAGGTTGTCATGGTACTCTGGCTGAAGGGCCGTCTTCCTAACTGCAGCTTGCAACTATCAAAGCCACCAGAAAATGTGAGCATAACTTTGTTAGAATGAGTTCGCTGATCTGAGGCAAAGTTATAATGATTTGTCAGATAATTCAGAGCAGTAACATCCTCTGTAAAAGGCTGCACGATTATGCATGTCCCCGATTAAATTCTTCAGCATCCATATGTAATTTAAAGTGCAACTCCACCCTCATATTCAGTTGGAACTCTCTCTCCAAGCATATATTTTTTTTAAATACAACGAGCGAGGGAACAAAAACTGTAGGGGTGGCCTGGTGGCTACGTAGTGTGTGGGTCAGGGGACATGGGGGAGATAGAATTTTCTTTTTTTTAATATAAATTTCGTCACATTGACAAGTTCCAACCGGTCGACTCTATGTCAGGATTGGCCTTGCAGGTTCAGGGCTGAGCAGTTCATGGAGTGTTTAGTCGGTTTCAATCCATGAAATGCCAATTTTTATACATTTGGTAAGAAATGTCAATATTAACACCAGCATTGATGTGTTTCATCACAGTACAGTCATATCATTTAGTTTACAGCTCCAAAAAGTGTGCAGTACCTTTTTGAGTATGACTGTTAGAGGTTCCTCATTTGTCTGGGTGGAGCCTTACAGTACCATAGGACAGGATTTTGATTTTGAGGTTTCTGCTGTACCCTTTCTCCGTCAGCTTTAATTAAGTTGGTATAAATTGGTCAGGTGACTATGATTCAACACAGATTTCCACAATGTTGACAATCCCCTCCCCAAAAAACTATCTAAGCCTCTTCCGCTGCTATACCATGTTGTGTTATTACATTTGACAGGTATGTAGTACATGGCACACAGTGCTAGACAGTGGCAATTAGGTCATAGTTAGCAAAACTCACAGTAGTAAACAGTGTCAGGTGTATGCAAGAGGGTCTGTGACACAGTCTGCATGAATATTTATCCTCTCTCTTGCTCTCTCTACCACAGTGAGATAGAGATAGTGCGGCGGAGAAATGCTCGTAGGCATTGTTAAGTGCTCTCCACTAGCCACTAAAACGTCACTCATCAGTGACTCTTGGGGCTTTTATATTCTACTCAGGTCCACACAGGAGACCGAGCCTAAATGTTGAATAACCACAACTGGCACACTGGCAGTGAAAGAGAAAGTTTCAAGAGGCCAAAATTGGACGAGGTACCACTTTTAGCTCAGTTGATTCAACAGAGAATGAATGAAGCCCAGTCACTGGGCTAGCAGGTGCAGCCGTGAGTTCACGCAAGCTATAACCAATTTTAAAAGTTTTGGGAAAAGTTTTAGAGAATGTAATGTATAGTATAGCACTCATCTACAAGCAGATACATCATTAATTATGATAAACTTAATCAAGATGTTTCCTCAATTTTAATACATTGTTTTTCTTTTAATGCTATTGGAGTCAAAGAAGCAGAAGCCACCTCCAAGGTCAAACTGTTTAAATTCCTGCTGCAGAGAAAGAGAAAGTCAATCAGTTATTTTATAAGATAGAATCAGCTGGAGCAGTTTTGGGAGATTAATACCTGCTCATCTGTGTCCATTCTGAGAGCTCATTAGGCACGCTTGAAGATATGGAATTGTAACTTAACTTGCATAATATCTCATCATCTAGAGCTGTTGGTAGGGAGCCACTGTAAATATTTCAAAGGAAGCAGACCAGACACTGAGATATTTTAATATAGGGAAAAGCTGCAGTCTTACTTTGACACAGTTTGATGTTCTAGATGTCCTAAAACTTACCACAGTGTAGAAAAAGAAGTGGGATGACTTGTTTGCCTCATAACATCAACAAACTTTGATATGTTTTTTATGCTTTCATTTCTTGATATATGCAAAGAAAGACATGTTAAATATGTCAAATTCATCACAATGGAGAACCTAAATAAAGTGTCATGAGTGCATTTTAAAGAAATGTGCATTGTTCCCACGTTCTATGATTTGCAGGTCAACATTCAATGTCGTCATGCTCAACATATATGAGCTTCTACAAGCCAAAAATATTCCTGTTGGTAGGTCAACAAGACCCTAAACAATTACCTTTGATATGGAATTCAAAATCACAGTAACACCTTTAACATTAAACCATGACAAATGAAAATGTGCCACTAACTCCAAAGACCTTCAAAGAACATACTAACATGTTATCTCACACTTGGTCATATAGAGATGTACTGTATCTTTCATAAGACTGAACAAAAAAAACCTTTTTATAAAGACAAGCCGCATCCCTTACAGTTTGATTAAAGGCCAGGAACCTTGTTAAACCCATTTGACCATGTCCAAGCAAGGGTGTTGTTTGTGGTCTGCTAACACAGCCATCAAACGCTGGGGAGGCTGTGCTGTGAGAGGCTGGGGAGCTGTGCTGTGAAGCGCAGTGAAGCAAAGCCTTGATGTTTTTACAGAAAGAACATAACTTGTGCTGTGAAATACAGTGCCATTTTCCCTCTCCTTCATCCTCCCCTTTCTCATGTCCCACTCCCCTTTTTCCTCTCTCTGGGTTTACTGTGTACTGAGGGGTGTTTCCTGAACCCATCAACACTTTTCATTTCAGCTGAACCTGTTAATCTTCAACTTGAACGCTAGAAAATGTCCTCACATAGATGACAGACTAAAAACTACATCCAGCTCATGTTAAAATAAAACTGTTGAATGAAATTAATACTAATAGTAAAAATGTTTCTTTCATACCACTTTGGTGTGACAGCTCAGACCAGCTGCCTTTAGCTCTGTTATAATCAGTATAATCAGCTGCTCTTCACAAGGCTCAGCTGTACTTTCTCACTTTCAGTTGTTTAGCTTAAGCGCTAGTTTATCAACCTCAGCAACAATATTACAAAGAAGTGAGCAAGTGTCGTTGACAAAGTACAGCAGAACCAGGTGCAATAGAAGAAAATGATTGATGGTGACTGATGAAAGTAAAAAGTATGTGATGATGAACAGCTGACTCTAACCAGCTGTGCACCATATAGAGATGCTCTGATCAATGAGGTACTGATCAGGATCATCATATTCTTTTACAAATGATTTAATCAGTCATTGCCAGTCAGAAACACCTGTCCACAACCACATGTCACCAATCCAGAGTTGTTCTTGCCCAATACAAACTGTAAGGGCTACAAGCAAAACCTTCACTAAATGAATTGTATTTTTGTTATCCTCATTTAACAAACACCATTGAAGATGTGCACTTTAGAGCCTAGCTAAAGTATCAGAAGTAGTTTAAGTAGAGCATTGAATTAGCAGAATAAGATCAAAAGGATTTCCCTTATTAGATCAATTGAGAAGGTGAGCCAATTTAGCAGAGTGAAGGAATGCTGCTTGCATGTAAAGACCAGGCTATTAACTCTTGTCCTTGTTGGACCCCTCTACAAGAGAAAACGGTGAGCAGAATTTAAAAAAACCAAAGTGAATAAGCGTAACAAAAACAGCTTCTCCTGAAGCGGAGCATCGAGCCTGCCTCACAGGGATTTAAAGTGCCAACCTTGGGCTATTAATTTCCCTTTTTTCCCTCCAGAAAAAGCCTGCCGAGACCAGCCAGCCTCCATGGACGATCTCCTTTATTACTCAGAGGTAACTGAGGGCCCAGATGTTGCTGCCATTGAATTGAAATAGAAAAGAGCAGCATTCTACAGTTGCAGCTGTCTATGAAGCTGTTCTCTGCATTGTGGGTGGTTGATGTGAGCTGTCTCTCTTTGCCTCCAAGAGAAACTGATAAATACTGAAAACACTTCTGCAACTATGCCACAAATTTAAACAAGGCATAGTTCTGCAGTCAGAGGCATTACATCTGCACATCGGCAGATGTAATGCCTCTGACTGCAGAACCCACAGTGCCTGCCAGAGGTCGCTGCCACACTGCTCAGTCCACTGCCTTAGCTGACCAAGTGAAGCTGAAGCCGCTGAGTCTGATTATGATCAAAGTGTTTGACCCGAGCTCAGAACATGTAAGGAACAGAGTTTTTGGAGCAAAGGACCCTTAGAGGCTTCACTGCTGCTTACTGCTGACGGGGTACTTCATTCTGAACAGTGTGACCCAAAATGAAAAGCAGCATCCAGCTTTCACACTGTGCTGACTGGCACCTGTTTTACATGGACTACGTGATCCAAAGTGCTTCTTTATTCATGTCAGCACACTTCATCATTCAGCCTCAGGATGGCAGCATGAAAGAAGTTAGCAGCAAATGGAATTTCCCTCTTCAGCCTTCATATTTTCAGATCCAATACACCAGTCCTGCAATCAATTATACTTTATATTGAAATGTTCAGTGACTGTTGAGACAATGCTATTAGTTGTTTTAATGTCAACTGAAGTTTATGATTTATTTTGTGTTGTTGGAATGTATAATACTGTAATAATTTTACTGCAGCACTGACTAGATGCTGCAAAGTGTTTCCTAACCTAACTGATGCTAATGTGGTATGTGGTATTCTCCTTTTGATACACAGTAGTAATACATAAAATTACACTGATAACCCCCTCAATCAACACTTGACGTTAATGCCATCTGTTCAGAGATACTGGAGCTTGCTTCAGCAGGTGTTTGGTCTCTTCTGCCATAGCAGCCATGATCAAACTCCCTCGCTGACACTGTTGTGAATGAAGATGTCAGATATGATATGGTCTGGTCTACATCTGTATGTTGCTGTTTGTATATCTGTGTGTTTCTGCATTGTGCTGTGTGTGAAAATAAATCTCCCTCTGGGATAAATTAATCTAAAATGATGGGCTCTTTGTTACCATGCCATGGAATCAAATAAATGCAACTGTATACCTCCCAGCTCCGGAAGTTAAGATATCAGCCATTCATTGTTAACTGTTGATCCTTACCAGTTAATATTATGAGACCATCAAATGCACTTTTTAACCAGAGGCTGTCTCAGCTTAAGTTCAGGGCCAGATCTATTTGGTGATTACACGTAAAATAACGGCTGCTTCACTGAATCCAAACACAAAACTCTCCTGCAGCTTTTCTATTTGTGTTGCTGATGTGTGCTTCCAAACATACACATGTATGTGTCTCTGTTAGCACAATATAGCTTAGAGCTGAACTGCACAGTATATAAAACAGCTATTCAGATGCAAGCAGTCTAACAGTGGTTTGTTCTTCAGACAGTTGTGTCATTCAGAAATAACAGACAGTAGGCTACTTGCAATATTATCTTTGCACATTTCACACAAGCACTTACTCCTCAAACTTTTAGAAGCGACGCTTAGCCACTGCTGTTGTGTTACAGTATGAAGGGCATAATCATGTGTTATAAGCATAAAACTATATTTTCATGACCAATAAAAGGAATGTTTGAACATTCTTTTTTGACATAACTTCCACAGATATGACAGTAAAATGACTCTTTAAGATGCATACTTAAAGAAGCAGTTAAATGTTTGCTGGCCCTCACTATTTTTCTAGTGACCTTCTCCACATGTGTCAGCAGCCCTTATGGTCCAAAATAATAACCAATTACTGGTATAGGTAAGGCTGAAAGTCATGCATGTCATGTCCCTAAAATTTAAGGTATAGGGCTTGCTTGGGACCGTATGTTTTGTGTGTGTGTGTGTGTGTGTGCGTGAGTGCGTACGTGCGTAAGGGGCTATTTCCTGCAGTCACCCACCCCAAGGTTTTAAGGTAGGCGGACAGGAAACACACCCATACCAGAACAGCAAGTCAGCCTTGAACAATCTGTAATTTAGTCCCATGAGTTTCCTGGAAAGGCTATTGTCTATTCTATTACAACACCCTTGAGCAAACTGTGAAATACGACTACCCACTATAGGGGTCCAAGGCTGTGCGACGTAGCCCACTCTATTACATTCCTTGATACGTCGTCATTTCCTGAACTTCAGCTTTATTCACAGGCACATCCGTTCTTGATTCTTAAAAACTTGTGTTCAACGAAGTGACCTAAAGGAAAAGGGTTCATCAACATCATATCTTTCGCAAACAAACAGCCACTTAGCAGTGATTGTAGTTTGATTGTGTAAAGGCAGAATCAGACCATCCCGAGGCTCGCACTACAAACCAAGCGGGGTGGCGTAATTTCTCACTGGCTCAGATGTGGTTGGAAACAGAGGCAGTGGGCTCTCTGGCTCGCCTGTGACAGCCTGTCAAACAGAGGAAGAAAAACAGGAGCTGAGAATGACGATAACACTTTGAAATGACACACAAAGCCTTGACAAACAAACACAGCCTCCTTTTTCGTGAGGCAGGGCTTATTGACCACAGCTTTAGCATCTGGACAAATCTTTGCCACTGGGAGATGACAGTATGCACTGGAAAGTTATATTCCATGCCATAGCACTTGCCAAGCATCCCAATGATGCTATTTCTGACAACTATGGATGTAATGTCTCAAGATCAAATAGTCCAACTGGCTATTTTAGGCATACTAAGATGAATAAATCAGTCTGTTTCATACATTAGGTAAACTTATAATGAGCATAACAGGATGTTCGTGAATCAGTTTCTCTCTGGAAACTGCAGGTTGACAGTGCAGACCGGACTAGAATCTGTCCTATGAGCTCACACTTAACCACAGACCGTGGTGTCTGCTGTGACAGGCTCTGCACCAGACAGGCAGTCAGTATGCTTTCTTGTGGAACTCTCTTCCACGCGATGTCAGCTAGTCCAAAACCAAAGTCGGTGGTCTCTGAAGCTGCAGAGCGTGTCTACAACCTGCAGGGTTTCCACTTGCCATACTCATTGGATTTCTGGTCAGGCGGGCATGCCACCACAAAGGCAGGGAAGTGTGCTCCACTTAACATTTTGCTGTAGAGTTCTGCTGTAAGACAGACTGGAAAGAATTATGATAGGGCAAAAAATAAAATAAAGAGGAAGATGGAGCGAGCAGGAGGGGAAGCATAGGATGAACGAGGGAAGCCAAGTATAAGGGCAAAGGCAGGGAAAAATCAAACACGGAGCTAATGTTAGCCGAGACATGGCATTTATTAACTCAGTTTTCCAGTCACTTTTGCCAAATGCAAAGTCAACAAGTCATTAGTTTTTTCATTTGTTCATTTTCTGTTGTGCGGTACAAGTAATAAGGCCAGGAACTGAAATTTCCCTTATACATTTTCAATCTTCCATGTGCAAAAAAAATGAAAGATCAACGTGGGAATTACACTCCATTTTTGTTTTGGGAGCCAGTACTTAACAGAACTCTGAGAACAATAACAATCTAATCTAATCTAGAATGTATGAGGGGAAAAATGTATCAAAGATTTGAATTACTGCTCAAGTCAGCTGAACGGAACTCAAAAATATGAAGCACCACACTGATAGTTTCGCTTTTAAAAGTCACCCTTGTCGGAGAATTAATGCAACATCTTGATGTCTGACATTGAGGATGGATGTATCAAAGGAGAACATGTCTGAAGTCAAACATCTGAAGCAGCCACTTCAGACAACGTCAAGAAAAAACGAGAAAACCCTGCCCTCCGGCCGTGTGCTGTAGATGTTCACTTGATATAAGTTTGGCATTCACATTGAAATGTGTGATGTGTTAAGGATGACCCCAACAGTCTGTCTTCTGAGCTACAGTACATCTCAACTCAACTGTGAGTCATGTCAAAGCCTGCTATAATTACACCGTCTGAAAATCACACGTCAGAAGACCCACAGCCACCTGGATATCAATGCCTGACTTTCAGTTACACCTTTACTAATTGCTGAATCTTTCACAGAACATTTTTTGGGGATGCTTATAAAGTTGGACTGATTTCATACCATTACCAGCACACTCAATGAAGGTTGGATCCCCTAGCCCTCAGCATAAATGGGTATAGTAGTAGGCAGGTCAGTGGGATATCCCCTTGAGGTTTTAGTTTCTTCTGATAAAAACAAGAGCGTGAGAAGCTCCTTCAGTATATTCTTAGTATTGCCTCTCCCTTCTTTGGATCCCAGGGGCCTGCCTCTTTTTAGGCTTTGCCCATCAATCTTTTTTTTCAATTACTCTGTGACACTGGAATCTGCTGTCGAAATTTCACAACACTAAGGCCACACAAAAAACTGAAACAAAGAGTATGAAACTGAATATCACTGTATTTGTCCATGACATCTTTCTATCCAAACACACCAATATACAGACATAAGGAGGACAAAAGGAACTTAAATTCCAAAATAAAATATGATGAGTTTAGTGTTATGTAGGTTTATTATCTAGCCAAAGTGGTAAATCTTTATTGTAGATCAAAATATACATTTTTTATGTAACTTATTTATTCAACTAATTCTTGGGGTTTGGATTGCCGGTTGGTTGATTGCTTAAGGAAATTGTGGCATGCTTTTCACTACCTTCTAAAATTTTATAGATTAAGAAAATAATCAATAAAGAAATAATGGACAAGCTAATCAATAAGGAAAGCAATCATAAGTTGGAGCCCTTACACATACATTGATCAATCAAAATGGTAAAATAGTGATAGCTACAGGGTAACAGTAACCATGGGGGGGGAAAGAGGTATTTCGATGTAACCACTATTCCATTTCCTACAAGTACAGAGTAAATCTTGTCTTAGCCTTTCATTGCAATGCACTCCTGTGGTCACAATAAATCAGTGGAGGAGACATCTGCCTGTCTGCCTTTCTCCCCCTCCACTTAACTACCGTTCTGTAGCCACTGTGTTTATCCCCCTTGCCCCAAACTATCTGCCTCCAAGCCTGCCTGAATGCCGTATGACCCATGGCCTGCCTGCACATCTGAAGTTATTAGGACTGCAGTGCGGCCAGACTGAGCCAGACAGCTCTGTAGCCTCAGGAGAAGTCCACGTTCCAAACAGGAAGACTGAATCAGACAAGATAAAACTATATTTATATTCTCCCAGGCAGGAATCCTGATCAGTCAAATATGATCGCACGGAGAGCTACTGTACGGGCTCAGCAGCATAACGGACATAAATGTAATATGTGAAATAGTTATAGTATGACACACAGCTACATTTTTTCCTATGTGAGTGCATTCTCTCCAGTGTGTGTTTCTCCATACAAGATGGAGAGCTATAAAGGAAGCACAAAACATTGATTTACACTCAAGCAGCAGTTGATACTTTTTTCAAGTAGCCAGGCATTCCATCGTAATGACTCAGTCAACGCCAAGAGAGAGGGCTTGGACACACACACACGTCTTTTGGCTAAACACCAACACAAATGTGGCGGTGATCAATCACTGTATGGATACAAGTGGCATACAACTTACATCAATTACTGGGAACGTTTGTTCCATAAATAATTTATCATGATGCCGTGAGTGCAACCAGAGAAATTAGATTACTAACTTTAGCAACTGCACTTGCAGCTCAGAGCATGTGGCCTTAAGGATCGCATGCTGCAGTGGCTTTACTTACATACTCAGCTTGTCTACTACAGCCATGGGTATGTGACGTGACAAGAAAGAAAAAAACACAACATGGGGGCAACTGCAGCTCAGGCTGTTGAACAGGAAATACCTAATTGATGCCCCAAGCCACTCGTGACCTCTGTAAGAAATCACAGACCTGTCAGCCTCAAGGTAGACTGACATTACGGCGACTGGGTTGGTCCATCTGAACTTCACACTGTAAGGACCCTCTGTTGTACAATATTTGTATCAAGGCCTTCAAGGATCGGATTTTTGTCCAACAAGGTAGTGCAGCACAAAGAGAATGTTCACACAGCTGTCAACACGCCTCCTAAAGTGCTTACTGGCTGGTTTAGACACATCGGCATAGTAACACACCATCAAGTTCAAATTCCCTAGGTTCTTGTACAAATTGGGGCAAGCATGACATGTATTGTTTGGTACCCGTCTTAGTGTACAAAACATGTGTAATTTATATATAATTTGAACTGAGCAGAGTGGAGCATTTAGCATGGGGTAGGGTGACATTTGAAGGGTTTATTAACAAATAACCAGCTGTTGAACCAGGAAAACAAAGATGTGAAAAGGAAAAGAAAACCTGACAGATAGCTTTACTATGAAATTGTGTGAGTTGATGAGCGATGTGTGCCCTTCATTAGCTTATGCTGCCTTAATGTCATGTGCAAACACAACTCAATGACCTCATGACTTAACAACTTGGAAATATACCTTGTTTAAATGTTTAAATGTTCAAAACTCAACAATTAGCTACAGATTCTAGTGGTTAATTATAATTATTTACCTGCTTTCAAACTTCCCACACATGCGCAGCAAAGTGATATTTTGAAGTTCATATTTTACAGCAATGCAAAAAAAAAATGTAACAGCAATATTCTCTTGTTGGAATCTCTTACAATCTATTGAAAGGACACTATGTGGATTTCAACACCAGAGTAACCATATTTTGATTGATGATTTGTTTTAGTGTAGTAGTACCTTTTATTTTAAGGATTGTCTTATTGTTCAGTATTATGGTCATCTGTATAATGTAACAAATCACTCATTTCATAAAATAGTAGCTGCTATATTAGATCAAATACTAAAGTTACATTGTAAAAAATATATTATTAAAAATGTTGTCCTTCCTTTTGTTTCACTATGAAATTACAAAGTGTGTAGAGATTTATATCTGATCAGTCTAGGATGCTTTAGGGTTAAATCACATGATTTATGATTTATGTGGAACAGCAACCAACTTTAATGCAAAGTTTGGATATAAAAAATAATACTCCCAAATAAAAAAACATTGAAAAACTGTTAATAAACGGCTGCTGCAGTTTGTGTGTTGGAAAAAATTGTCTAGGCTAGAACCTGGCTACAGTATACATAAAGGAAGAGCCCACATCAGCCGACAAAGCCTAACTACTGGGTATATGGTCAATATGAAAAAGAAAAAAGTACATTGTTTACAATGTGCTTCAGAATCTCGATACAGTATCTGTTTCTCGTTTTTCTTTCCAAAGATTCAGTAGAAGTATGAATGCACTGAGCATATAAAGCAGCCAAATGGCCTTACATGCATACTAAATACTGAGCCTAGGCAGCAAATGGGAACATGCATGCACACAGTGATGTGAACTGCTATTGATTTAGCAGGACATTAACAGTTGCCCTGAGTGAAGAGGAGCCAAATCTCGAGTCAAGTCATCCTAAAGGGATTATTACGACACACCGATTTCCCTGAGACAGGACAGGGAAGGGGAAGGGACAGGGAAGTTGAAAAGCTCTCCGTAACAAGCCTGTGTCTCAGTATTATGCCTCAACCACTGCCTGTGGCTAACAGCAGCCTGACTCTACCACAAACCCAATCATCAGAACAAACCTCAGACAGCAGTGGAGACTGGGTTTGACAGGGGAACTATTGTGCAAAACCTTTCTATTGAGGCATAGAAAGAAATACTAAGAGGAAATTCTATGTGTGACAGTCAACCTGTAAAAAACAAAATTCCTGCTCACACTCTTGTAATTGTTATCTCTTCTCAGGCTTAACAGTCATAATGGAAATCAGACATCTCTGATATATAATTAGACAGGCCTGCCTGCCATGGAGCTCATTTCATGCTTGTGGGCAATCCCCAGAAACTCAAACATGGAGAGCAGTAGTCAGTCTAGATTCTACGGAATCACAACTGGGCTAGGCTGCATGTACAACTACAACTTCCTGTGAAGAAACCCAAGTGACACAATGCAAGAAAGATGTTATAGTCACAACATGCAGCCTCATCCCACGTCAGCGAGCTCAGAGTACAGTCAGTGTGGTCAGTAAAAAAACATGAGATATCACTCCCAACCACAGCATCTAAAAGAAGAACAATGCTCTTGGAAACAAGTCTGTGAAATCCCTCCATCCAGAACTTTCACACAGTCCAGGCAGAAACCAGTGCCCACCCTGCCGGACCTGCTGTGGCTCCCATTTAGTCTTCTGTCCAAAAAAGATAATACAGATCTAAAAATCTCACCTAAATTTCATCAAGTGTTCTCACACCCACAAAATACAGTCACACAGTTCTCTGGTGTCCTGTTTGAAGCCCCAGTCGTGAACCTGAAATCTGCTTTTTGATAGAGCTGAGTATAAGCCAGTCTATTAAGCTAGCATCCTCAGGGTCCATCTGATTTGCATGTTAAATAGGATCTCTCAAAATGTGTGAATGTAGGTGTCAAGCTCAGGGCAGGGGCAGAGAGGTTCCCTGTTACAGCCCTCCAGTGGTGTTTGGAGAGACGGTAAAGAGAGAAGGAGAGAAGAGGGTTCATGGGTCAAGCAGTCTGCGTCAGTTCAACAAATGCCAAGCAGTTTGTGTGCCTGGACTGGAAGAACAAGAACCTCCTGTGTGAATCACACGGTTGTCAGCAGCACCAGCCCCCTACAGGCATGTGTAACTCTAGCCTTTCAAATCACACAGAGGAATTCTTCATGAATTTATACAAAATGTCCAGAACCCAGATATTTCAGATTACGTCACATAACAAAAATCAAAGCAGAAAATCCCCACAATTGAGGAGCAAAGTTTGTATTAATATTTTTTTTTCTATCACCTATTTATTTGAACCACAATCAAATGTGTTGAGTTAATAAGGAACTGAAGAATTTAAACTTGAGTAAATATTTGTTATTGTAAACTTATTCTCCGTATATGTTAAATGTAATGCTCGTCTTTAAACAAATGTTCAGCGGACCTGCTGTGACTGACTCTCTATGCAATTAACTGGAAGTAATGAATTGGTGTACAAATTGGTCTTCATTTTCCCTTACATTTGTACCAATTAACATTGGTCACTCTTTTCTAAAAGAAAACATAATAAATGTGTTATATGTCAGTTCCTTTTATAGGGAATTTATTGGAAACTATTGAGAGTCGTAAAATAATAATAATAATAATAATGTTATCCATAGTTTTGCACATAAGAGTTCTGGCAATGTAAATTAAACAAAAAGATAGTCATAATTGTTGTAGTCTTAAGCTTACCTTCAAATGAATTTCAAGGTCATTTTGCTCAAGTCAATGTTTGTTTGCACAGCAGTTTAATGTATGCGTGTTTTTTCCCTTCAATAGAACCAAAGATGGTAATGTCATCAGCTGAATTAATAGCTGTTGTTGGCAGATTTTATCAGCCGTAACCAAGAGGCCTTTTTTCCACAGCATTTTGACATGCCATAGCACGATGAGCACAGATGTAATTAATAACATTAACAATGGCTGCATTCAAAAAGGGGCACTCAAATAGAGTGGAACCATTTGTAATATTATTAATTACACCTGTTAATTTCCTACTATGACAAGCCTGTTATTAAAGAAAATACTTAATTCAATTCAATTCAACTTTATTTATATAGCGCCATATGATAAAGTTATCTTAGGGCACTCTATGGAGCAGGTTGAGACTAACTCCCACACATACAAAGACCCAACGTTCCCACCATGAGCAAGCACTAGGCGACAATGGCTAGGAAAAACTCCCTTTTAACAGGTAGAAACCTCGAGCAGAACCAGGCTCTAGGTGGGCGGTCATCTGCCTCGACCGTGTGATGCACACCATACAGTAAAGGTACAGTATTTATAAAACA